>PVKS010001467.1:0-141063 GCA_004027875.1 Aplodontia rufa | reverse complement strand
GATGGGATCACTATAAAGTACTACTTATTCCAAGTGTCCTGATAATTTTCCCAGCATAGACCCAATGTCAGGTAAATTAAGTCAGTGCAGAAACTGTCAGGCTTGAATGCGTGTCACTGTGCCAGAGTCTGGTCTCGGAGGGTGTGGCTGTGGGAAACAGCTCCCAGCAGTCAGGACACTGCCTTGTGGCAATCTGTGCTACAGGGACAACAAGCGTCAATGGGAATCAGGGGAAGAGCTGTGGACAGGCCTCAGGGAAGGGCTCTGTCTTCCCGATGCCCCTCAGGGTGTGTCTGCAGACACAGGCTGAGCCACCTCCGCATGGAAGGTTCCCATGAGGGGACACTGCAGCCCACATGATGTGGCTGTGCAGAGCATGGTGCCTGCTACATGTGACTGGCCGTGCATCAGGAAGAACATGGCCCCGCAGTGTCTGGGGGTCTGCCCTGGAGAGCGCAGGGCCCAGGGCAAGTCACCCTCTGCTCCCTGGAAGCATGCAGACAACCTCTGTGCTCTGGGCATGTGCATAGCAGGACCTATGTTGTGCAAGACAAGCCACTCTGAGGCCCCGTGCACCTTCTGCTCTCACTGAGGTGAAAAATGCACAACACGACACTGCTTCCCGCTTGGTGCCTCGCCCCTGGGGGAGTGTGGCCAATTTCCTTTACCTCACTTGCTAGCCTCTCATATTCTTCCATCAGCCTCTCATTCTCTTGATTCACAGCAAGAACCTTACATATCCTGTTAGCCGCTGTCTCAGCCTGAAAAACACAAGAGGTAAACAGGACAACTCCAGCGACAGGGACACACACACAGGCCAGCGCAGCAGGGCTGAGAGGTGAGGATGGGGAGGCGTGCTGAAAACGGCACGGAGCAGGTTAGGCAGGACGAGACTGAGGGCACAGCTTTGGACGCCATGAACCATTTCACACCGTTTTTAAGTTTTCACACAGACTTAGACAGCAGGCTGAGTACACTATAGGAAACAACGGGGAGATAACATTAGTCTAAGACACAAGCTTCGTAAAACATCAAGCAAGTTAGTAACAGAAATATATGGGTCAAGGAAACAAAGACCTTGGGCCCCTAGATGAATATCTACCTGAACACTCCTGAACACTCATCTTGTGGCAACGCTGTGGAGGCTCCCTAAATGACATCAGACTCTGGGAATCAAAGCAAAAGGGACTGGGCCCTGACACACAGGCACATTGCTGCACTCTGTCCCCTGAAGACCCTACCTTCTGATATGGATATGCACGACTTCCTAGATGGGGCCTCCCAGAGCTGAGCTTGCTCCAGTGCTTTGCTTAATTAACAGTTTCACTGGCATGAGGAGTCCCTGAGGCAATAATCAATCTCCTATCGTCATTTGTCATTGGTGGAGGGGAACTTGGGCCACAGGGTGGATCAAGAAAAGGAGCACACCAAGGATGCTTCCAGGCCCACAGCCTGGCCCTGAAGGCCACTGGGCCCAACCACAGGCCAACTTCTGTTGCGACTGCCTCCCAGCGATGGCCCTGAACTGCAAAGGGGTCACAGGAATGACATTTTATCCACCCCATCTACGGAGATTCTCCACCAACGTAAGGGTGAGCAACAGAAACAGGGAGGCTGCAGAAGCTGAGGAATGTTCTCCCACTGTCCCTCAGGCGCTCATCTGACTGTGAATTTTCTGAGTTGTAACATTGCTATGCCTTTCACTGTTTCACTAAAAATAAGATTAATCTTGGAGATGTTGGAACAAACTGGTGAACAGTGAAGGGGTCTCCAGGCAGATGAACAAGAGGATACCGAAGGCATCTCTCGCTCCTTGCCAAATGCCCCCGTGCTGCCTGATGCATGTGGCTAAGTTTTCAAGATTTTTTGTCCTTAAAGCACAAATGTTTCTCACAATTGACTGATGAAATAAAGGAAATATCTTGGAAGGAAACGAACAGATTAAGAAGCCTTCAGGAACCGCGTAAAGGTAAAGCTGTTACATAAGCTTGCGGCATTCGGTCGTTATGTAACACTGAGACAGAGTCCAAGGTCAGATGGGAAGCACACAGCAGCACAGCCAGCCAGCGGAGGCACGAGGGTCGAGTACCTGCTCCGCTCCCGCGAAAGCATGGTAGAAGCAGGAAACGTAAGTCATGATGGCTCTTTCATCAGGTTTGGGAGTGTTCACAATGTCTGAGGGGGGAGAAAATAACATAGGACACACACACACAGGCGAAGAGGAGAAACCAGGGTGAACACAGGGAAGAGCAAACTGGTTTATACTGGCCAGTTTCCTATGTGTTTCACGTGGCCCAGGATCTGACCCGGGAAGACTGCACTGCACTGAGAAATTCGCCACAGGATGATCTGATCCACCGAGGACCTGCACTCCCACCCCGGCCAGCCTTTTAAGGTGCATTCAGTGCATTAACATGAGAACCGTCTGCTGCCATCAGGGTCACCTCTTTCTGGGGGCTCCTCTGTTGACAGACTCTGCTCTCAGGAGCACAAGTCACTTTGAAAAACTGTCCTGCCACTTCTCTGTCCCACCAGCACAGCAGCTGCGGTTCTCTGCTCTGGAAACCACCCGGGTGTGCAGTAGAGCTCACAGGAGAGGCCGTGGCTCTTGATACCATGCACCCATACTTACCAAGCCCCCCACGGAGGACACCGAGAGCAGCATAACGAAGGGGAAGGTGAAGGGCACACACAGCGGTGCTCTACCACTCCAGCTACACTTGCCAACACACTTGCTTGACAGCCAATCAGAAGAGAGGGACAACTCACGCACGGCCCTTCCGCCTCCACCATAGCAGCACCTTCTTTTGGTACAGCGATTCTTAACTTTGTTCATAAACTCCAGTCAATGGATAGAATGAAGCTAAACAATACTCTGCGAGTCCCTACAGCAAACCCTGACACAGGTTCACAGAGGCTATTAACAGAAAGAAGGTGGGATTGTGAGACCGCATGGAATCTTCCAGAAAACAAACACGAATGGCATGCCATTGCATGAATAGAAAGTAAGTTTCAAAGAAAACTGGGCTACAAAAGACAAATGGCTGCCTCCTCAGAACCAGATGGGTCTCTTTACTCAGAGGACAGGGGGAAAAGAGGAAAACAATAGGAAAAAATCAATGCACAAGAGGCGAAGGCAAGTGGTGATCATCTGACAGCCTTCCCCACCAAAACACGACAGTAACGGGAAACCTAAGTCACTAGGGCAGTCCTAAATCCGTGTGGAGAAGAGGTTACCTGCAGGGACGCTCTAGTCCCAGCAGGCTTCTGCCACGCGCTTCCTCAGAGAGCGGGGCACCCTCCCCACCACTGGTGGGTTAATTCTTGGTTCAAGTCTAAGAAGTCACAGTGTAAAGTCCTCTGCACTTCTGAGAACTGCATGAGAGAAGGGCATGGCCAGCCAGGAAGAGCCCAGACTAGCAAGAAAGTCGTGTCTATGTCCAGGAGGCCTGCAGAACTCCAGCACATTCACGAGGATGTTCTGGTACCACACACAAGGCCCAGCGTCAACCAGATCCCATTTCCAAGTCCACAAGGAGCTAAACCCAGGGCTCACTTCAAATAGGTTCAGATTTTTAAAATTACAGCAGATGGTCCAGATGAGAATTATAGCGCAGTCCATAGGCGAGCAGGCCACCTAGCCACCTGCAAATCCCCAGCTGGGGTCTCAGACTAACCCAAGTGATGGTGGCAGGGGGAAAGGCAGGGGAAATGCCTTCCAAGAGGCATTCTTAAAACAAGCTGACAGGAGGAGACCTGGACCCGATGTCCAGGCAAGAGCCTAGAAACACGGCATTATGGGAGTGCCATGTACTGCGTACGACGGTGGAAGTAAAGCACAAAGGGTGCCGCAGGGTCATTGTCTGGCAGTCACTTCACAGTGCACCTGCACCCAAGGCTTCTGCGTTCAAGACCGTGAAATTACTCCATGAAAGTAACACCACGCCCTGAGCACTCTTTTGATCCATGGAAAAGCAAGGGGAAAGCACCAGAAGAGGAGTGGCCACAGTGCCAGCATGACCATCAGGCCAGGACTCGGAGACCAAGAGCTGAGAAGAGAGAGCAGGGCAGAGCAAGCACGGTGGGGACGGTGCTCGTGACCACAGTGAGCTTCCGAAAACAAGGCTCTCCGCCAAGTGGGGATGCCTGCGAGGCACTCAGAACCGGGAGGCCGGGAGGCAGCTCTACTGCTCTGCCCTGGCGGTTAACTCAAGAACTCTGGGTAGTTATTTACCACAGCGGAAGTCAAAAGAGGAACTTAATTTTGGAGGATCAGATGGGCAAAGAGCAGAAAGAGATTTTCTGTATTCCTATTTCATTGTTGTATTGACTCTACCCAAGAGTTCTGGGAAAACTACCCAGAATCCTGAATTGTGCACTCAAGTGTTCACTCCCAAAATGGGCTTGATAAAATTAGTAAGTGGGCAACTGTGGAGTCCTAATTGAAAGACCACTGTCATGGGTCAAACTGTATCACCCCAAAGACATGCTGAAGCCCTAGGCTCCCACACTGGCAACAGGGCTTACTTGGAAGGAGGGTCTCTGCAGGTGCAGTCGAATGAAGGTGAGGGCATGCTGCAGTAGGGAGGGCCCTGAAGCCACAGGCGTCCTTAGAAAAGGACAGGACCCATGGAGACAGATACAGGCAAGAAGGCCTGCTGAAGACCAGGCCAGGGGCACAGCTGATACTGCCACAAGCCAAGGAATGGCTGGGGATTCCAGAAGCTACAGACACAAGGAAGGATCCTTCCCTACAGCCTTCAGGCCCTGCCAACACCCTGATTTCAGACTTACAGACTCAGGAGCTATGAGGAAAAGAATCTCTTCTTGTTGTAAGCCACCAAGTTTGTGGTCATTTGTTACAGCCGCCCTATCAATCACTAAATAAGGAAAAATGGAAGACTGCTATTAACCCTAATCAAGTTCTTTACCTTTCCTAAACAACACTAACTAGCGAAAGCAACGGACCATTAGGGAATAATAACAACAGCAAAGTAAGGAGCCCCCCCAGGGGTGGAATTGCTGTCTTGTCTCCCACGGCACCCAGCAGAGAGTCCTTCTCATTCTAAGATCCTGGTCAGTGTCTGTTGGGCAGCAGGCGACTAATGGATGAATGACATGAAGTTCCCTTAAGTCTGTGCTTTAAGGGCTGCCACAGGCACAGCTTACACGAATTCACCACATAAAAAGGGCATAAAGAGTATGAGAAGCAGGTTCCCAGAGCGGGTGCTGCTGTAGTGTAAAACATTCAGAAGTTCTTTCAGGTGCAATGCAACAATTTAGTTCAGACTCATCAGACATGGACTGTGATGGTCTGGACAGCACCCTGATGGTGAACGCTCCATCGTTAATTCTGTGACTTCCAGCTGCAAGGAAGGGTTTTTCCCCATAAGTATGTCACGGAGAGATTTATTTGCTAAATTTGTCTCTATGTGGTTAAGGAAGATACATTACGTTGTTTAAAAAATTAAATGCAGTAACTCTTTTTTTAAAACATGATAAACCAAGGCATTCTGCTTCCTAGCTTAAGCTGAACTTCTTGCAAAATCCTTTTACTGATATTTTGCTGGATCATTTTTGAGCAAGATTTTAAATACATCCATGTGAACAAGTTGAACATAAAACTCTCTGATAGTCATGTGGCTATGGACAGAAACCTGTCAGGAATCACAGCACTTCAGCTGTGATTCAACTTAGCTGTCACATTCTCTGAAGCTCCCCACGGACCTCCCAGGACTCAGTGAACACCCTTCCCATCTCACCTTCCGCGTCCAGCATCTTAGGGATGTCCAAGTGCTTCTCCGCGATCTCCATGGCCAGGTTAATGTTTCCTATGGGGTCATCCTGCACGAAACAACGCAACCAGCGTGGAACTCAGGATCAGCACCTCTTCTCCCCTCCATCTGGGGAGGGAAGCTACGCCATCCACAAGTGACCCTACGGTACAGTGACTGTCCCTCTAGCCCTTCCCTTGTCACCTCAACTATGCAGAGGAACAGCAAAGCCACAGAAACCACACAAGCCGTGCACACTGCACTCCACACAATGCAAGCACCAAGTTTAAGGGAACCAAGGCTGAGCCAGCAGAGGCGTGGTCAGAACCAGTTCACAGTAAGACAGAATGCCAGGGCCACACCAGGGCGGGGACCCAGGCCTGCACGTCCCAGTGCACTCCTCTCAAAGGCCGTGCAAGGCAGTCTTGGAGATGGAAGGATGTGGACACATGCCAGTCTGAAAACCGAGAGGTGAGGGCTGGGGGTGGAGGGCTGAGGGCACAGAGTGGAAGGTGAGCAGTGAAGGGGAGGGGTGCTACTGGGGGAGACATGAAGTGCACAAAGGAGGCTACAGGGGGCTGTGAAGAGCAAACATTATGTTGCCATGAGGTTAAATCCTAGAAAAAAAGGACAAAATCTTAAAACTGTATGTGAATTTGTAACAAATTCTTTTCTGAAAATTACATGTATCTTTCACTATAAATTGAATCTGAGGTACAGAACAGAAGTACTGAAAAGCTGAAAGGCTTAAAAGGTTTTGCTCTGTTAAGGAATTAACTTGTTAATCCAAAATGGATGGGAGTAACACAGAAAAAATCAAAATGAAACGTAGTGTTAGCCTGAGAATGACTCTACTCAACTTCCAATGAGCCCTTGGAACACTTTAGGAACTGTGATGCTTTGCTGTGGGTGTGACCATTTAATACAGTGGGACAGCTGAAAAGTGCAGGCTTGACAAACATATTCAGTGTGCTCAATGGGACACTAATGTCAGTGTCCGCACCTTGTAGAGTGTATTGTTATTTTAGGAAAAAAAATTAGCTAACCAAATGTGGTTCTGACAAAGCACAGAACCACTGGACTGCCAGGAGGTGTCTCGTTTAGTGAATCTCACCTCACGCTGCATGGAAGTGCTTAGGAGGCCAGCTAGAGGAGTACAAGTTTCTTCCTTTATTTTTCCAAAAAATATGTAAGGAAGAGTCTGGCATCAAAAACGGAGTAATGTCAATATCCATGTATGCATGAATATATAACAATTCCCTCCAATATGTAAGACTGTCAAACAAATAGAGAAAAAAGAAAAAAAAAACCCAGAGTAATGGCTCAAGACTTTGTGAACGCCATCTCATCTAGACTATAAAGAGAAAACGTAGCAATTAAGTGTTTCCTAGCTCAGCTATGGGCCAAGTAATCCTGGGCAGGTTACCGATGCTCCCTCTTTCTCCCTCTGCAAAACTGGGATATTAACACCACCAACTTTAGAGTAAGGTATGAAGAAAAGTTTGTGATTCTATATGCAGACATGTGAGTACACAGGAGCGTGACAGCGTATGTCTGGCGTTACGTAGATTACTAGCTGCACCACATTCCTGTCACTTTTCCATCCACACAGATGACTGCTTACCACAGCTTCGTGGACTTTTCGTAATAAACAATGACCACTACAAGTTGCTAGTTTATACTGAGCCTATCTAGTACAACTGAACCTAATACAATTTCTTCATTTTGCTAAAGCAACAGAGATTTATGTACTTGTCCATAATGTTTACAGTGTTTCAAAGGAACTAGGAATGATGGTACACTGAAGAGCTGGGGACAACTGTTTTCTATTATAGTATTACAGTCCGAAAGGTTAGGATGTAAGTCGACTTCATGAGCTGCCACGAGTTGCTGGAGAAGGGGCAGGAAAGGGTAGGGTGGGCAGGGGATGACTAAGGAGATGGGGAAGCCAGGATGCTTTCTAAGACCATCCGTGCCACATGGGTGAGGGTAGCATGCAGCAGGGCCAGATTCCATGCCCACACACACAATACATGTGAACGGCCAGCTAAGCACACCAGCACCCAGGGGGACATGGAGCTGGAACTCCTCCTGGGAGCATCTGGCAGAGGGGGCTGCGCTTCCAGTCTCCGCCTTCTCTCATCATTTCCAAGGCAGCACCCACCATGCACATGGATGGGGCCCAGACTTATTTTTGAATCACTAGTCACACTTCAAAACAGCTCTCGAAGAATGGCTTAGAGGGGCTGCAGTGGTGACTCGGCAGCTGAAGCACTTGCCTGGCATGCATAGGGACCTGAGTTCAAACCCCAGCACCACATACCCAAAGAAATGTCAGAGAAAAGTCTATGAATGGCTTAGAACACTAACCTGAGACTAAGACTTAGACACGCTAGGCTCAAGGGAGAATTAGTTTTCTAAATCCAATTTTCTGAAAACAAAACTCCCAAAACTCTTCTAAGGCGACAACTAATACCTTGTATCAATCGTGAGCTAGTTAGGAAGTATCCTTCATGAGAAACAAGCTAATCAATTTTGAGTAAATACGTTTGTACCTAAACCCTCAGAAAGGTAAGGGAATTTTAAAAAGCCTGAAGCGTTTGAACCTTTTTACCACCTCAAAAAAAAAAAAAAATACAGGCATCACTGTTCACATTCATACTCCAGGAACATAAAATCTTTAAGAAACACGGGCAACAGGCAATCATGAGCTATATCTTGATGGGCGCACGCAGGCCTGGTCTGGCGTTTGGTCCCGTGCTCCCTGACAGGCGAGTGTCCTCCTGGCCGTCCTCATTGCATCCCAGGCAGGCTGGCTGGGAGGACACGCTTTTCCAGGGGGCTTTCTGTGGGCAGCACAGGGTCTGTGCTAGTTAGTGCTGATGTGCTCATTCTCAGGACCACATGCTGGCACAAGGGTGAGGACGCTGCATGCCAGGCCACCCGGAATGACCTTGTTAAGCTTTGAGTAGTCAATGAGGTCGGGCCGGTGTCTGTGGATGAGGGCACAGAGTCCAAGGCCATCTTTCCAGCTTCACAACCAACGTGGGGGAGAAGAGGAACATGGTTAATGGAGAGAAAGCAACAAGCAGGGTCCGCTCAGTGAGACGCTGGCCTTTCCTTGGACTGAAGCCATGGAGGGACCTGCCCCTCACTCCACCCAGGAGGCTCCTGGTCCCTCAATGCCCATCTTCTTCCCAGGGCTAGCACGCACTTCCACCTCCTGACAGGCCAGGACTTGTCAGGGAGCCTGCCTTGTTTCCTCCCACGGTGGCGTCTGTGCTGGCACAGACAGTGACAGGAGGGAGATGCCTCCATGCTGTCCTCCTACCCCGGGCTGCCCGATAAACACCACAAGGACGTCGATCCGAAACATGCTCAGGGCACACTCCCACCTTGAGAGCCACCCTCAGCTCCATGTGCTCCTGTCCTTATTTTTTAAGGCAAAGGCATGTAGGAGAGCGGCCACACCAGAAACAGGGCACACTCTGGTGTCCAGTCTGCCTCCCACAGCACTGGCCATTCCTCAGGGAGTGAGGAGCTTGGAGCATGCGGGGACAGTGGGTCAGTGAGAGCAGGCATGGAGTTGTGTGCCCCAAAGGTCTTGCGGTAGGAGAGCCCCTGGGAGCCTGAGTGCCTGGCTGCTGAAGTTGGGGTCAATGGAAGACAATCAGGCCTGGGAGCTCTGACACTGACACTAGCAGAGGTCCCAGCCCTTCCTGGCTCCTGTCATCTACCAAGCAGTGTTCCACAGGCACAGGGAAGCCTGGCTCAGGGCTGACACCTGGCAGGCACTCTCATGAGCTCTGTGGAACTGGAAGAACCTCCCAACCTGGCCGTGTGGCCCACCTCAGGCTTCCCCTCTCTCACTATCCACAAACCCGCTTATATTTGAGGGCAACCCACCATTTGAAGTGTAAACACACCACCAGCTCTCCCTCGCACTTGCGCTGACAAAGACCTGCATGAGCTGACGGGAGCAACTGCAGGTCCACGGGCCATGTCTGCTTTTCGCCCACCCTGTGCCCTGTAACTTTCAAAAGTGATACTCCTACTTCTCAGAATTCTGCTGAGCAAAGTTGGTGACTAGGCATGAAGGATCAGGGTGTAGCAAGTCTACCAGGGTCTCACCTGCCACGACAAGTGGACACATCCCTGCCACCTTGTCTCAGAACCAGGTGAAGCCAAACCAAGGTGCAATCTCGGGCCCCACATTCCAGCACTGAGGCCCTAACATAATAAACGCTGTGCTGCCTTTTCAGCTTCCCAGACCTTCAGCAAACCTTCTCCCTTGGGAGACCCTAGACACAAAGGGTTCTAGGAACTCAGTCGGAGGGAAACTGCAGGGTAAACAAACGTGGTTCTCCCAGCCAGGGTGCTTCCCAGTGAGCCATGAAGGTCCTCGAGGCCCTGAGCTTACCTGGTGTGGAAGTTCTGGATGTTCACATTTCTGTAGGGAGCAGTTTTCCTCTGACACCAAAGCAGCAACCCTTCTTTGGCAGATGTTTCTGTTAATGACAGACAAGATAAGGTGCCCCTGGGGAAGCACTCATTGTTTAGTTCACCCAACTACTAGCTGTTTTGTAACAGACCCCTGCGGGCGGGGGGCTCACTAACAGCTCTCCTCCCAGCCTCTGCAGCAGACGAAGCTAGAATCCAGATCCCAGGGACAAACTTCTAAGACTAGGAGACAACGCAGGAGCAGCCAAGGCAACAGCACAGGAAACCTGAAGCCCGACTTCAGGGTGGTCGGCAAACCTCCTTAAAATTAAAATACTAACTGAAAAACGTGCAGGTTCCTGCGAGGTGAGGTGAAGCCCGACTTCAGGGTGGTCGGCAAACCTCCTTAAAATTAAAATACTAACTGAAAAACGTGCAGGTTCCTGCGAGGTGAGGTGACACCAGGACATTCAATATTCTGGACTGGAACCTGTGCAACATGGAAAGGAAGACTGTGGAGACCAGGAGGCCAGAGGCGATCCCTGCTTCTTGATTAACAACATCCTTAAAATACTAGGAAAGCTGGAGCGGGTCTGTCAGGGCAGCCGGAACCTTTGCATAAGTCAAATGTTTATGTACACAATTCCAAAAAGCATAAATAAATGAAGCCATCTGTTACGTAGTGTAGGAAAACTAACCTGTACACCTCGTTTATAATTCACACTCTTAGATAAAAGGAATTCCCAGAGGCCACTGTGTCTCAAATTTATTCCCTTACCACTGATTTTATAATTTAGAGTTTAACTGGATAAAGTCAAGTTTGGCCACTTGCGTCTTTGTTTTTGGTACCAGGGAGCGAACCCAAGTGCACTTAACCACCGAGCCACCCCCAGCCCATCTTTTTAAATTTTGAGATAGGATCTTCTCAGTAAGTTGCTTAGGCTTCCTAAGTTGCTGAGGCTAGCTTTGAACTTGTGATCCTCCTGCCTCAGCCTCCGTGGGATTACAGGCCTGTCCTGTGCCACAGTACCACTTGCATTTTGACTAAGTTATAACAATCTGCCACCACCTGCATCGGCCATAATAATGTGATGTCTTCCTGGAGGCACAGCAGGACAGCCTACTGACTCCCTGCTGCAGCCCTGCAGGAACCCTGTGTGCCCACCATACCCCCAGGCCACTTCCCCAGGGCTGCTCCAGCCAGTGCTCCAGTGGAGGCAGGGAGTGGAGCCAAGCCATCCCCACAGGCCTGGCCAGGGACCTCAGGAAGTGACTTTCCTGCACCTCCTCCCTCCCCTTCCCAGCCCAGGCCTCCCAAGAGTAGGGAGGTTCCTCAGTCATCTCTGCTCCCTCCCCCCTGCCCTGGTAGGCATGTCCCAAAGCACCTCCTGCACTTCTGTCATGGACCACCTGTTGGCACCTCCAGGACCCCACCCTGCCTCTCCTTCACTCTCTTGGAAGAGGTCCACCCATCATTCATTTTAGTTCTAATAACAGGGTCTTCTTCTACATCATTAAAACATCAGATGACTTTCCATAGACTTACAGAGATTAAATACTGCTCCATAAAACCAAACAAAAAGGTCCTAGCAAGCCACATCACCTGCCGTGCTGCACTCTGAAGAGCACCAGCTGGGAGGGACCTAGGTACTCTGCCCCTGAAATGACCACTTTAAAAAAATAAAAAAGATTGAGGGACTCAGAGAGAGGAGAGACAGAGAAAAACAATTTTTATTTAGTTTCTCATGTGGCTTTCATTGCTTGGATACTTGGTTGTATACACAGTGCTAGGGTTCAAACCTGTGTCCTTGCGCAGGTCAGACAAGCACAGTAACTGCTGAGCCACCACTTCAGCCCCTAAAATGACTACTTTTAATATTGAATTTCCTAATCTTGTGAAAAGCATTTTAAAATACTGTAACGTTCTACAAAAAAAGTTGTGATTTGACTATCTTATTTGGGGCATATAAAAATTATTTTGGGGAAACTAATGGATGATGTCATTCACCTGAAATAAAATCAAGTTTTAAATTCATATTATCCAATGAATACATGAGAAAGTGCTCTAAATCTCTAGTAATCAGAGAAATGCAAATGAAAACCACATTAAGATATCACCTTACGCCAGTCAGAATGGCAAAGATGAAGAAAATAAACAATAATAGATGCTGGAGGGGTTGTGGGGAGATAGGAACACTAGCACACTGTTGGTGGAACCGCAGACTGGTACAGCCGCTCTGGAAAGCAGTGTGGAGAATCCTCAAAAACCTAGGGATGAGTCCACCATATGATCCTGCTATTCCACTCCTGGGTATCTTTCCAGGGGACTTAGAATCAGCACATTATAGTGGCACAGCAATATCGATGTTCATAGCAGCACAATTTACTATTGCTAGGCTATGGAAACAACCCAGATGTCCCTCACTGGAAGAATGGATCCAAACACTGTGGTACATTTATACCATGGAATATTACACAGCAATTAGAAACAATGATATTGCAGCCTTCAAAGGTAAATGGATGGCTACGGAAGAGATCATGCTGAGTAAAATCAGCTTAACCCAGAGATCTAAGGGTCGATTGTCTCCACTCATCTGTGGAGGTGGGGACTAGACCCTGGACAGTGAGAAAGTTGGTCTATTAGCACGTGTTAAATCCAGATAAGATGTAATGTTCTACAACCTAATACTTTCTTTAGAGATATAGTGGGAAGGGGAAGGGCGGGATAAGGGAAGGTAATTGTGGGGGCGGGCACTCCTGGGGGTAATTGCAATATCCAGAATATATACACAATTTATATTATTTTGTTAAAAACTTGTATGGTTGTTCAAAAATAAAAAAAAAATAAAAAAAATTCATATTATCATGAGTTTAAAAATTATAATAAATCAGAAAAACCTGAGGTTGAATTCACCCTATAATATTTGTTGAAAAAGGATTTGCTAGCCTGCTACTCCAACACTGTGAATAAGAGGTTTAAAAATAGTGCTTGCTCTTTAAAGTAGCTTCTACTGTTTCAACATTTAAATTAAAAAGAATATAAAAATTGACAAAATTAACACCAATTTTTTTTAATAAAACAAGAATGTTAGAAAGTGTCCTGTTTTCATCCACATAAGGGAATGTGCAGTTTTCAGATTTAGGCTATTTATCAACTCACCCTGGCGATCATTTCTGAGCCTGAATTGAGGTTTTTAACATCATTATATTTTGGTTTGATTTTAGATGACATAAATGTATCTTTAGTGCTAAAAGGGGATAATGTAAGTGAATTAGAAGCTCCTTCAGAACAAGTGCTGCAGGCTTCCAGTCACCTGGAAGCTGCTGCTAACAGTCTAAGTCTGGCTGGGCAGGATGACACACACCCCCACTTACCACCAGGCACCTGCTTATCTGCTAGGTTACAGAGTTGGGGGAGGCTCCATGGGGGACAACCCAGCCTGCCCTTAAATACACTCTGCAGTCATACTTGTTGTGGTGTGAGGGGAAAGCAGGCTAAGTGCCGATTTTAAGAATCCCAATTTGAGGGCTGGAGCAGTGGCTCAGCAGTTATGGTGCTTGCCTGGCATATACAAGGGCACAGGTTCAAACCCCACCACTGTGTACACAAACGAAGTGTCAGAGTAATGAAAGCCACATGGAAAATTAAATAAAATTGATTTTCTCTCTCTTTCTCTCACCGTCCCTCTTTCTTTTTTTTTTTTTTAATGTCAATTTGACACTTTTTCATCAACAGTAATAAATTTATCAAAATATTTGGGAGTGCTATTGGTTAAGATTAAAATCTTCAGTAGCAGTGCTAAGGAAATATTCTATTATTGTAATAAAGTGATTCTTAGGCCAAAAGACAGTGACAATTGAGATTTGTTGAAAGAAAGAAAAAGGGTTGGGGTACCTAAAAACAGCATTATAGTTATAAGCTTAAAGAACTCTGGCGCAGGGGCTGGGAGTGCGGTCCCCCTAGCTTGGTACGCACAGGGCACTGGCTTCAGTCCCCAGAGTGCGCAGACACACACACACACACATGCACACACACGCACACAACCAAACAGAACTCTGCCATGTCATCATTGTGATTTTACTAGAATAAGCAGTAAAACAATTCAGCTAATACTCCTTTTAAAAATCGACTTCTGCAATGAACACATGCTCATCTTTTCAAAAACAATTCCTCAGCAGCACCATTTCTCCCAGAAGCACAATAGAGGTGCCAGGGTCCTTCCCCATACAAACAGAAAATTCCTGCAAACTCAACTTTGACGCCCTTCATTCAACCACATAAGCAAATGCTGAACATTACCATATATAATTCAAATTTTGATTTGCAATCTGGATTTCCACACAACACAGCTAAACTTTTAACCATGTTTTACCTTCAACTGAAATGTCCTGAATAGCAAAGCGAAGGATGATGGTCCAGATCATACCCAGGGTCATTTTCACATTGCCATCAACGATCTCTGCGGTGAGAGGAAGAAGTCAGCAGAAAGAGAACCCACGCAAGACACAGCTTGCTCCTTCAGAGCCCCTGGGAAACGTACGGATGCAGAGACCAGTGTGTGCTTTATAAGCATCACAGCGTGCCTGGTTGTAAATGTGGTATTCAATACCAAGTGTCTCCAGTTTAAATGAATTGAGTTAATAATAAACACAAATCTAGCATATGCATTATCACTGAAAAACACTCAGGAGTTTCCAAAGCTCTATATGAGCTAAGCTTTTAAATAATCAAGTAAGAGAGCACAGCCTCACCTCCATCCCATCCTTCTTCCAGTCCTCCAGTTGGCAGTGCAGGACTGGGCTGGGCACAATGAGGTGCTCCCCAGCCCACTCCTGCTGGACCTCCCCAGATTCCCAACCTCCCACTGAGAACCTGGAGGCTGCTTCCTTCCTGGTCATTAGTTCTTATTACAAGTAATTGGGTGTGTGCATTCTTTCCCATTCCTGTAATGGCTTTGAGGAAGATGTGCTGCTGTATTTGACTTTAACATGGTAGGAGGGAAGAGAGAATTCAAGTGGCAGGCCACACTCTAACACTGAGGTCAGTGGCAGGCAGGACCTCAGGCCCCTCTTACCTTCAGCCCCGATGGACACCAGCTTCACCCCTTTGCTGGCTATGTAATCCAAAGCCTTGTTGACGTTTGCGATCTTGTGGAACCGCATTTTGCCTCGGTCAGGTTTGGGCAGCCTTTCCCCTGTAGGGTGAAATGAGGGGCCAGAGAGTCACCCCTTGTAGCAGAATCAAGATGCCCAATTTCAGAGCCCAGAGGATCAGGACCAGGGCAACAGAGCAAGGCCCCCATCTCAAAAAAACAAAAAACAAAACAAAACAAACAAAAAAGCCAAGATACCAAAATTCACAGTTCAGGTGTTCCTTAAACAGAAATGGTTACTCAACGGTGACATGTCTCAGGTTTCTCTAATTCACAGGGTAGAAGAAACATTGACCCATAGCCAATTAGACCAGTGTGGAGCCATAATAGTACGGATCGGTTGGGAGAGTCTGGTTTGGCCCATAAACCAACATTCACATGGGTAAAGCAGGAAGCCAGTTAGTGTGCCCAGAGCATTGAAGTTGCTAGCTAGCTGTTAGAGAAAGTCGGGTGGCTAAGTTGAAGTCGCAGAGGTGGCTGCCAGGACTCGCCTTAGACACCTGGTTCTGAAGATATATGGACCAGGACAGACCTGTCATCTCCTTCCCAGGGACACCTCTCCAGGGTGACCATCTAGATCAAGTCTAGACCAGCCAACTGACACTAGGCACCTTGGAGCTGCCTGGGGATCTCAACTCAGGTGCTTAGAGCCATGCTGAAGCACACACAGGTATTCTGGATATGATAAAACCTCTGGAATGCACACTAGCTGGACTCAGTGGAGAGGGCAGCAGGGTGGGCAGGCACATAAATGTCATTTTTTCTTCTGTTTCAAGGAGAGTTGCATAAAACATTATTTTAATCAGTCCATTTTAAACAGAATTCTCTCCTTTTTTAGAACAACAACAAAAAATTATTCCAGGCAGATTGCTCTTTGGAAAGGTTCCTGTGCCAGAACACCATGTTCTCACCCAGCCAAGTTCAAAGGAAACTTCTGCTGTGATCATCTTTAAAGAGATGCTTACCTAGTGACCGCACATTAAAGCATGGGACTAGGCTGTGTCCACCAACCTGAGATGACTTCCAAAAGCAGCATGAGCTTAAGGCCATTCCTGAAGTCTTCCTCAATGTTCTCAATCTGAGTGCCAGCTTTCCGCAGGTGGGAATTGCACCAGGCAGTGAACGTCTGCAATGGAAACCAGACATGCTGACCACAGGCCCAAGAGCAGACCCTTCCTGCGGACACCACTCCATGCCCAACACATCCTAGAGGGTCAGGAAGCTGCAGGGCCTGGGCCTTCCACAGAAAGCAGAACATGATGGAAAGAAGAACTGGAAACCCCAGAGTAAGACTTTAGCAAAACTTCCTCCTTAGAGATAACAACTCATTTATTTGCTATTCCAACTTGAGGATTTTCTGTCTGGTTGAAAAGGCCCCTCCATCACATCTGCACCTTCACCTTGAAGCTCTTCCCTTTGTAAGAAAGGGACTAAATTGGGATGTGCTTTCTTCCCTGCATACAACAAAAATAAGCTGGCTTGCAAAACAGATGCATAAATAATGTTGAAGGAACATTCAAATGTCTTTCTTTAGAGCAGGGGGTGGGTAGAAAGGAGAAGGGAGGAGGCACCCACAGTCACTAATTATGAACAGTTTAACTTGGATAAACAACAGTTTAAATCTCATAACCAAATCAATTCAATGAAGTCATGCAATCATTAATCATTTAGAAAACACCACCACTAACCTCCTACTAGCAGATTTGAGGCCCTGAGCTAGATCCTGGATTTCAAACCTGATCAGACAGGCTCTGCCCTGGAAGGGCTCATGTTCCTGTCATGTTAACAAATTACCAGGATGATCTTGAGCAGAAAATGGACTGTGTATTAGGGGTATCCAAAGTCATTCTGTTTATTTTTCAGCTTCTTTTAACTTGGCTTCCACTTACACGTTATTTCCTGCCAAAACCAGATTAGAAATGCTTCTGGCAGCTGCTGGCTAAGAATGCAAACTGTCCCCTTGTCTCGCAACAGCTGCTAGGCTCAGGAACAAAGTGCCTGGCACATTAAGCTGGGGGAGGAAAACAAGGGATACACAAATAGGCTCAAGAAGAGAAAGTCAACCTCCTAAAAAAAAAAAAAAAAAAAAAAAAAAAAAAAAAAAAAAAAAAAAAAAAAAAAAAAAAAAAAAAAAAAAAAAAAAGGTTGCTTACAAGTAGACTAGAAAAAGTCAAAGTCCATAAAAATTATTTTCCTGGGTGATAAAGAGGATTTTCAAATCTAACACTCATTCCAGAAATGTGTGGTAATGTCAAATTTAAGGGCCAGAAGAAAATGTAGTCATTTTCTTGGGCTTATAGACATAAACTTTGCCCTAAGTCTCAAGGAGGGATCTCCCTGAGACATGTCTGAGGCTTAATTGGGTTGAAGCCAGGGAGATGATCCAGACCCTCCCCCCAAGTGCCTATTCAAATTTAACTAATTAAAATGAAACAAAATTCAAAATGTAGCCCCGAGTTGCCACCTTTCAAGCACTCAGGGTTGCTCATGGAATAGGTTAGCTATAGAACATTCCCATCATCCAGAAAAGTCTACTGGACAGCACTGTTCAGATTGTGAAGGGCTGTTTTCTGAAGATAAATGGTGGATGCTTACAGTAACCGTGTTTATTTAAATACCAATGTTATGCATTTACTTTCTGAATAGAGAGAACATTTTCTTGGTTCAAAACTCAAGTAGAACAGAAGGGTATTAAGTGAAAAGCCTCCCTCTCACCCCTATTCCCAGCAACCTAGTGCCCGGCCCCAGAGGGAGCATAGGGCACGCATCCTCCCAAGGGTATCTGCGCATGCAGACACATAGAAACATGGAGCGTTCTGTCTGTGTCCCTCTGAACATGGCTCTGCATCTTGTTTTTACCCACGTAAAAGCATGACCCGGAGAGTGGTCCACGATCAACACAGGCCATTCCCTTCTGTGGCTTCCTAGAATCCCAGCATGTTACACCACAGTTGGTGTAACAGGCTCCCTATGGGTGGACATGTACATCATTTCCAGATCACTGAGTTCTTACAGTAAAAAACTCCATTTTCAGTAAATAAAACTCCTAATGGTATTTTTTGTTTGTTTGTTTTATAAGCTGACAATATTGAGACTAATTACGTACCTGATCTTATGGGAAAGGCATGAGAATAGCAGGTTGTAATTTTAAAGTTACTAACAGTAGGAAAATACAACAAATAAATGTTTGCTTTTACTTAGATTCTACTTTAAAATACCTAACATTGGGCTCGAGCAGTGGCTCAGCATTTGGAGCACTTGCCTGGTATGCGCAAGGACCCAGATTCAAACCCCAGAAGTATTTACACAACTAAGTGTCGGAGAAACAAAGGCCAGATGAAAAAATAAAGTTGAGTCTCTCTCTCTCTCTTAAAAAAAAAAAAAAAGTGCCCAACATCACTGGTGCAAGTCACTGTACTTCACCCCTGACGTCCTATTTGCAGGAAGGTTCTAAGCCTGGAGTGTTCCAGGCAAAATTTTGGCAACATGTTAATAAATTCCCTTTATATGCCTTTAACCAGCTTTTTCTTTAATAATAGTTACATGTGATACTCACTTCACCCTTTCTAAGCTGAAAACACTGGGTCTTTTCTGAATGTGAGGAACTGGGGTCTGCGGCACTAAGGTCAGGGGAAGGCAGGTCTAAAGAACCCACCAATCATAAGCCAGGGATGTCCATTAGGTCAAAACGGCAGGGGACTATCAAGACACCTGTGATTCTGAGGTGCATAACATTTACTTTCCACAGGGAATCAAGAAGCCTACTCAGCGGGTTCTAAGCCTGCCCTGACTGACACTCCTGGCCTGAATCCTGCAGGGTGGAACAACTGAGTTCCCGAGAGGGAGCAGGGAGGACAGACAGCCGGGTGCAGCCTGTACGGCTCAGAACTTGAATTCTATTTCTGACTCTGACACCATGCATTTATTTGTCCTTCATGTCCTGCTGGTCTCCCAGCTATTTTAAAAAAGGGGTGGGACACAGAGTCATTGCCATAATCAACATTATGAAATAGTTCAACAGGTTATCAAGAGGAGAAGAAATACAGAAGTAGGCTGTCCAACACAATCCAGGGCCAGATGGTTCTGAACACCCTTTCACAAAGAAGAACCGGAATCCACAATTCTATTAAGCTCATTTTCTGGAAAATGCTCCAGTTACTTTTCTATCTATAACAAACACTTTAATAGGGTCTTCTTTTCTACTTCACAAATTCCCAATTTGCCAAGTCACTGCTAATCAAGTTCCTGGTTTGTTATAAATACTGCAGACGCAAGGGGATTCTGGAAAGCTGCCCATGTATTTAGAATCTTTGGTGAAGGTCAGGAAGGAAGGTCAGTGCTACCTCTCAGAAGCAAATGTGCTTTCACCCTGACCATTGAGAAAGGAGACTCTGCCTCTGGGAGACACGTGGCCTAACCCTCCGAGATGGGAGAAGCTCCTGGTTCCACAGCTGCCAGAAGCAGGACTGCTTGGCTCACTATAAAGCCCATACTCTGTCACCCCACCCATGCACATACCACACAAGGAACGGTACAGTGATACCCCTCAATGTTGTGATGCTGTACCCAACCAAGGGGCCCCTCCAGAGTGACACCAGAAACCAACAGCACAGCCTTAAATTTAAGCTGCAGACAGCACAGCATCTCAGAACACATCCAGCAGTGTTTCCGATGGTCTCTGCTCAACCATCCACAAAGCCTTTGGACCCAGAAGCCACGCAAAGAGAATGAAGACTGCAGTTCAAAACCTCAAGGCTGCCAAGTGGCCAGGTACATCTTTCAACTAGTCACACAAAACTAAAAATTTAGTCAAAGCAAGTAGTATGCAAATACAAGAGCGCTAACCCTGAGGACCCCGCCCCTTACCATCAGTCCCCAGCGTGTCTTGGAAGTCCATTTGGGGCCCTAATATGCTCATCTAGCTATGCCATAGGCAGCCCTTTTATTTTCTGCCCACAAATCTCTGCCTAGGCTCCAAGATCCTGTTAGATAACATGGAATGCAGCTCAGGTCAGCAGTCTCTGGACCCAGCAACCCTCAACTCTGCAGCCAGGCTCTGCGAACAGCATAGTGTGGGCAGGGCAGGGCATCTCCTGGCAGCTTCCCCTACCAAACGCACTGTTGACCTACTTCAAATACTTTGCCCACGAGTACGATGAATTAGAAGACTAAGAAACACAAAGGAACAGCAATTAGTGACAGCAATTCAAAGAAACTCAAGGTGCTATGGGCTTTAAACTGAAAGAGAATCGAGTCATTCCAGAACTTTGTCCAGGGAGGACAAGATCACTCAGAAAAACAAAGACAACCTCTAGGCATGATGTAAGCCTACTGAGCACGGAACAAAGCCTGTCTCTGATCACCGAGCACAACTCATAGGACGTTGGTGCATAGACACAAAGGAGATGCAAGAAGGTCCAGGATCCAAGACGACAGAACACTGCCAAGCCTTCATGGCCAGACTTACCACAAGCAACACTGTTGAGAACAAAGATATACCATGAGTTTATACCTTTTTTTCTTTTCTTCTTTCTTTTTTTAAAGAGAGGGGGGTCAGTGAGAGAGAGAGAAAGAGAGAATCAGTTTTATTTAGTTTTTCATGTGGCTTTCATAGCTCCGACACGTCATTGTGTATGTGGTACTGGGGTTCAGACCCTTGTCCTTGTGCATGACAGGCAAGCGCCATAACCACTGAGTCACCACTCTAACCACCCCCCACTGCCCCGTGAGTATATCTAGATTTCCTCTGAGTAGAAGGTGTTCAGAACATTGGATTTTGCTGGTGGGAGGCAAAAGTATTTTGTCCATGCTTTTTAAAAACAAATAAACACCAAAAAAGAATTTATTACACCTGTAATTCCACCAACTCAGGAGGCTGAGGCAGAAGGATCGCAAGTTGAAAGCCAGCCTCAGCAACTTTGCAAGGTCCTGTGCAACTGAGCAAGACCCTGTCTCAAAACAAAACAGGGTATGTTGCTCAGTCAGTGGTTAAACTCCCCTGGGTTCAATTCCTGGCACCAAAACAATAACAAAACAAAACAAAAAATCCCCACCTTTATTTTAAGGGACAATTGACAACTCAAAAAAGAATAAGCTTGGGCTGGAGCGGTAGCTCAGCGGTTACGGTGCTTGCCTAGCATGTGCAAGTGTGCGAGTTCGAACCCCAGCACCACGTGCACAACGATGTCTCAGAGAAATGAAAGCCACATGAAAAACGAAATAAAATTGATTCTTTCTTTCTCTCTCATTTTCCCTCTCTCAAAAAAAAAAGAATAACCTATATTCAAATCAGGACATGGTTCATAACACACCAGGTACAAAGAATCTTAAGAGTAACCCTCATAAAAAGGCAAATCCTCCCACATTCCACTGCAAAACCTGGAAGACCACAACTAGCTGCCCAGATTTTTAGGTGCCCTCACATACACATATTACGAACCAAAGACCCAAAAATGAACACAGTGGTCTCTAATGGTGCCTTATTCTCCCCTGCATCACCCAGAGAACCCACTCCCAGCAAGGGTACCTTTATTCACATACACAGCTAATACCTGTTCTAATCTTCAGTACAAAGTTCAAACTGCAATGATCTCAGCCATAAATTAATAGAAACTTCAATGGTAAAACAAAAAATGCTGCTTTTAACATGAATTTCAAGGATAGCAACAAAGACAAATTTAATTTCCCAAAGACAAGGTAAGAGGGAAAAAAAAAGAGGCAGCTTTTTTTTTTTTCATTGATACACTACAACAAACTCTGCCTGCAAGCAGGACTTGGGATTTCCTTCTATCAATGTCTCAGAACACTGACAATCTCAAATCAAGGGGCAGGAAAGTCCACCAACACCTCTGGGGTTCCCAGAGCCCCCAGCACCACCACCACCTGAACATCCTGGTGAAAGTGATACCAGCATTGCGTGTCCTGGACAGAGCCTAGAAGAGTGGCATCAAGATCTTACCTGTCGGACTTCCTGGGAGAGACAAAGAGAACTGCAATCAGATTTTAAAAATAAATAAATAAAAAATATAAAAAGACTATCTATTCAAGTTTCAGATTTTAAGAAATTATTATTATCATGCCAAACTTGAACTGCAGAATCCTTAAATGTTAAGACAGACTGTAAGCTTGCCAAAAAGAGAGAAATACCTTGCAAAAATAACAGGCAACCTCCCTGTTGAGGGTGTCCAAAAATAGAAGTGCGCTCACAGATGACGCTTCAAGTGGGTAGGTTAAAGACGGCTCTCCCGGCACTTGACATGACAGGCTTATCCAGGTCTGCTTTGAATCAGAAATTCTGAACGCTGAACTTTAGGCTCAACTGCTGGCCTCCTGAGAGGACCTGCCTTTACACCATGCTAGGAAGACTTGCATTTAGACCACGTGTTGCTCGGAATAGAGAAACCAAGGTGCCCTAGGCTGAGGATGGTGGCGCTGGGGTCAACACAGCCTCATCTAGCCCAGACTGATTTTGGTTCGAGGAATGACCTCCAGTGTGTGGATCTGCTCCAAAACTCCCAGAAAGGACAGAACAATTCACAGCTCGAATCTGGAAAGTAGAATGTGTAATGAGGTGATGCAGAGCGGGTAAGATCTACGACTAAGTCACAGGTAACTGGGCACAGACATGCAAATGTGCCCCTCTGGCAGGGCACAGCCCTCCCTCCACAGCAAGTCTGCCTGCATCAGGACACTTTCTTCCTTATTCCTGATCTACAAATGCGGCTCCTCCTGGGAAGCTCCTCCGGCTGGTGGTAACCATCTCTCCAGCTTCCTCGTTGATGACTTAGGTGCTATGTTTAGCACATACTCACCCTTACATTTGTGAAAGAGCGCTGACCATGCTTTTACATTGAATCTTCTGATACACAAATCTTTCTTCTAAGAGGAGGCCGACATTTAAGTAAGCTCAAACACTCACGGCTCCGGGCTAATTTCATTGATTTTAACGAAGACAGGCGGTAACACACAAGAATGACAGGCAGAACTAACTGAAGCTCAGCACTTGCTGACCTTAAATTACACTTTACCTCCCTTGTTCTGTGATACCACAACTGTCCTGGGTTGCACCTTACCACATTCCTTTGCCACGTCAAACTCTCCATTTAAAACCCAGCATGTGTCCCTGTGTTCCCTCTGATACATATCGCCACAAAATTTAGGTTGCTATGTTTAGTATTTTCCTCTATTTCATAAAGATCTTGCGTTTATCAAGAAGCTAAATATTTCCATCTGTTAATTTCCTCCCTGCTCAAGAAAATGTCCCACAAACATTTTGTTACCACTTGCAGGAGTCCTCATTACTCACGCTGCCAGTCTTATTTTTCAGCTGTGATTACTCATCTCTACCTCTCCACAGTCCTTGGAGTTGAGGCAACCTAGCAGGATGCCAAACGCTTTTGAGTCGTGGATGTCTGAAGCTAGCTTGCCACGCAGCACAACTCTACTTTAATGCTAAAGGGTGTTTGTAAATCCTCAAAACAAAATTCTATTAGGAAAAAAGTTGGTATGGCACTCTCTAAATCCATGAATGACCTTGGTGAAAGCCCCCTTTTAACTGTCAACTCCAAGAGTAAAAACAAGAAATATGCAGATTCTTCCCAAACTATTTTAGGTCTGGAACCATATGTTAAACTAACCAAATCAAGTATCTTCTGAATCAAAATCTAAGTCATTTTCACTCTGGAAGGTAAAAAAAAGAAAAGGAAAAAGAAATAAGCTCAAAGAACCACAGGATGGCTACCGGTGCCTGGCGTCCAACCCTAAAGACAAGCAGTCAGGAGCCCGGCCCAGCCACTAGCTGTCGCTCCCAGGCTGCCACAAAGAACAGGAGAATTCCTCTGGGCACTTCTGGTAAGCAACCATATTAAGGCTCCCAGCAAACAGCCCTCCATATGATTGACCCTGAGCTATGCTTCCCAAAATAGCTTGTTCCCTGGGAGTCTGGGCGGTTATGGGCACAGCACGGCTCCTTGACAGGGCATTCCCAACTAGTGCTCCATTTCAGACTTCAGCAACGTGAACTGTACTCTCCTCTAGCTCTCCTCGAGGGTGAGGAAAAGCACACTATTTCCCCCTCAGCCCATCCAGCAACTGGGGAAGCAGCTTGTACTAGAGACAGCAAAACAAATACTCTAATTCAACTTCACCATACTGTTACTATTTTCAGGGACCCAAATAAATGGCTGCCTACACAGAGGAATGAACGCGTTCATTTAGAAGGCAACAGCTCTCTGTGATGCACATACTCCCTGCATTGTACCCATCAGGTGCGCCTGCAGCCTTCCTCACAAACGGGGAGAACCCACTAACATATGGGGCACACCCAGGGAAGCTGGGCCTTTTCTGGAGGTGCCACACAGGAGGTTGGGATTCCCCAGCAAGCGGGCTCATGCTGTCTGGAAAGTTCCCGAAAATACGAATCTTATATACCTTGTATCCTGGCCCATTTCAACCAATTATAGTGTAAAATACGTAAATGTATGCTTCTACACTACAGGATAAAGCAATCTGGTGGGCACGGTGGCAAAATGTCAACTCTGCTTCTTCTCTATGACTTTTAACAATTTTTTCTCTCTATATTCAACAATGAATATACAGCCATTTAAAAATTATCTCTGGGTGCGGGGGCATAACTCAGCAACACAGCACCAAGCATGAGGCTCTGGGTTCAACTCCCAGTACCAAAAGGGAGATTAAAAAAAAAAAAGTTAATTCAGGAATGTATGTAAAACATGTCGTCTACAATCACAACCTTGTCCCCTCCAACACTTTCTGTAATTATGCTAGCTGGCTCCTAACTGTGGACAGGGACCACCTGAACCAGGTATGTATGATCCAGCACCGTTAGTTTTCTGAAGTTCATCACTCAATGAAGTGCTAAAAGTTATTTATTTTAGTACCAGAGATTGAACCCAGTGGTGCTTAACCCCTGAGTCACATTCCCAGCCTTTTTATCTTTTATTCTTTTTTATTTTGAGAAAGGGTCTCACTAAGTTACCCTGGGACTTGCTAAGTTGCTGAGGCTGGCTTTGAACTTGCAATTCTCCTGCCTCTGCCTCCCAAACTACAGGAATTACAGGCATGTTCCATCGTGCCTCACTTGAATGTTTTAAAGTTTCACATTAAAATCCCTATTTTTGATGTCACATTTTGAAATCCTAATGGAGGAAGGACACACTGTCTGGGAACCAGGACTGCAAAAGAGAAACCCTTTCCATGTCAACATCATGGCAATACAGCCCAGTGCCACACACGAGGCGTCCTCGACAGTTTTCCCTTCTTCCCTACTAGGTCCTTAAAGGACTTTAAAGGTAACACCCCATCTGCATCTCAAGGGAAAACACCTCATTAAACATGATTTTATCACACAGCAAGTATACTCACCATCAGATTTCACCCCCAGATTTTCAAGTTCTCAACACAAAAACAAATTCTTATAATTTTGTAAGAACAAAGCTAGAGACCTGACTTTGGTAAGGGGTTCAGATATTTTAATAAGTTTAACACTCAGTTTTTCAGATACGCAAAATAAGTATCCCTAAATAAAGCATAAGCATAGATATACAAAACCATACAGATCAAAAATATTCATATAAAATACCCAAAGTAAAAATGAAATGCACACTTCAGAGGGTGGTCTATATTCCTCCAGGTGGGCTCTTCCCCCACAGTAGTCTGCCAAGCCTGGTCTTCTATAAGATTCATGAATTAGGACACTCAGAAAATCCTAGACTCCTAGTGTATGTACAATATCGGAACTCTTACTTCACCAATGCCTGCATCTGCTTGAGTTCGGAACAGAGCGAGTACTTTGAGAAGGGCAGTGCTGCTCCATGGATCACCTGGGGGCCAGCACTGACCTCCCACAGGGCTGCCTTGGTGGCTCCTTGCAACAGGATGACCTCAGTTTGCAGTCATCACTGGGCCACTTGTGAGAGTCAAGGAATTGCTATTTATAATCCTCTGGGACAACAGCCACAATCGGGACTGCTCTGAGCAAACCTGCCCATGGGGTACCCCAACCTCCTTGCACTTCCTGAAGAACACCGCTGAGATGAGGCGCGAGCACAAGGCCAGGGGCCCTGTGCTGCTTCTCATGCAGACTTTCATCTTTCAGGGTTGGAGGGAATCTCGAAAAGATTGCCCAGAATTGCTGCAAAAATGCCTATCCCTCTTCTGGGGCTATCCTGGAGACGCACATCTAAGAGAGCAAGGGGGCGTGGGCCTGCTATGTGTGTACACAAATCTCCAGAAGAGCTTGGCAAGACCAGAAATGACCTCTCCTGCAGAACACTTTCCTTCTTTCCTGCTCCTGCCTCCAGCTCTTCTCCCAGGGATGCAGAAACAAAGACGCAGAGGTATCAAATTCAACATCCTCAGACACAGTTCCCACCTCTTCTTGTCTCAAATTCAAGTTCACTCCTCAAAGCAAGGACTGCAGTGATCAGAGGCACTAAGAGAGGAGCAGACCCACAAGCCTGGCAGTGGGGTGGGATCACAGAATCCTTCTACAGGTAGGAATCTTCCCAGCACTCCTACCCCACAGCATGGTCCTGACAGTCCTGAGACACAGGGCACATGGGCTGGATAAAAGCCCTGGCTTCTGCCAAAGTGCTCCACCTTCTTCTACTGAGTCTGATATTCAAAAGAATCAGGTTACTGTCATCAGAAAGGTTTCCTTTAAAATACTGGCAAGAGGCTGGAGCAGTGGCTCAGGGTTACAGCGCTTGCCTGGCATGCGCGAGGACACGGTTCAAATCCCAGCACCATGTACACAATGAAGTGTTGGAGCAAAGAAAGCCACATGAAAAATTAAATAAAATTAATATTCTCTCTCTCTCTCTCTTAAAAAAAAAAAAAACACAAAAAAACAGGCGATTCCTGAAAGACAGGTTTGGGGAATCTCAACTTTTGAGGAATCAAAACGTTAAGTCAAGCCACGAGAACTCTCTGGGAGAATGTGGGGGTCAGGGCTAGCGCACAAGTGGAGTAGGAAGCCCCCAGGGACAGAGGGCCCTGGGGAGGAGTGAGGCTTCTAAACAGGGCACAGCAAGGAAACCACTGATGGCTTCTTCCCGATAAAGCATCTGTTAACCATAAAGGCTCAGTCTTCCTGAACCACAAAAGCTGCGCTTTCTCCCCAGCCAGTTTCCTTATGAGGGACTTTCTTACTTTCTCTCTGCTTATTGTGATTGTATATCTCTGTAATGAGAAGTTAAATAAAAGCAAAGCAAGATCCATTTGAAGGCACAGTGAGTCCCTGGTGCTGCTCCTTCCCAACTCCGCAGGCTACTTTCCCAGGAGCTCTGATCTGGGCGGCTTTCCTGCAGCCTGGTGGGGAGGCCCATGGGGCAACGATGATCTGCCCCCCTGCCCTGAAAGACTCATTTCCCACATCCCAGAGGGAGGCAAGACAGGCATACGGGCCTCCTGACCTCGAGGCAGACAGAGCAGCAGCTCACTCCACAGACGTGTCTGCGTGGCCTGTCCCCTGACATGCGCCTGGGAGGGCTGGTGGCTTTTCTGTGGCTTCTGCCTCTTCCTCTGGCATTTCTGGGAGGCACAGCCACTGCCACAGCTCCCCCTGGATGCCAGGCCTCCAAGTCCAGGGTTCTCATCCTCCTCAGATGTTCCCAGCTTACAAGTGTAGAAACTGCAAGGTCACAGAACCTGCTGCAAAAGCAGGGGGCTTCTGAGTCAAAAATTAGAAATAATGGATCCCAGGGCTCTATGCTGGGCTACTGGCTATAAATCTGAGCAGAAATAGCAAACAGAGCAAGCTCACGGTTCAAGGCCCCTCGAGTAAGCAGCTGGATCCAATGTCCAGTTCCATCACTTACAGGCTGAAAATAAGCAATAAAACAATTAATATCTTCATTATTTTATACAATTTCAACTGTGAGATGGAGCCGTACCTTCATCATTTAGACAAAATTCTCTGTTTTCCAGCTACCACTTCCCCACACTCAGCCACCAGGAGGCAAGTCAGTTACCACCCCGAGCTAAAAGTGAAGGTGAAAATGCCCATCATTTGCAACAGTTCTGGAGGTCAAACAACAATCTATTTGGTTAAAATACTGCCTGGGAATTCTAACGGTTGCTTCTCTGCTTTATAAGGTGAGTGGTTTGGGATACTGGGAATGATAAGCCAAAAATCCCCTCCCCCACACAAGTTTTTAAAATCTACTGGCAAAAATCCAAACATCAAAATATCCCTTTTCTGTCCAATTGGGATTTTTCTTGTATTGGTATTACACTGAGGGGGAAAAAATCCTTCTGCTCCCAAATCTAATATAAAGGCCAGAGTATGCAGTAGGATAGGCAGTCACGCCATTTTTCATAAAACTGTAATAGGAGAGAAATATTACAGTCTCTTAAAAATGTAAAACACAGTTTGCATATTTCCAAGTAACATCTTTCCTCACAGACTCTGCCTCCCCTCAAAAATGTGTTTGCTTCCAAATGAAAAAGATCACTCTCTATGGCTGAATCTCTAAGCTGACTACAATTCTCTATGTCTTGTACCATTTTCATGACTGATATTCTCCAATACCCCAAATAACTGTTTTTTTAAAACCTTGAAACAAAACATCTAAATGAGAACAATTCATTACTTCCCTTATTTTGTATATGGTAAAAATGGAAGAAGGAAAATCTATAAGTTTTAAAACTTTTTTATTAAGGAGATGAGTTATTGTACAATCATATAGGAAAATCTACCTTGAAGCTTAATTCTACATTTGTTACGTTAAGAACAAACAAATTCTATTTTTCTAGTAACTCTACAAATTTTCAGTGACATCTTCCTCAACAAAGCCTATCACTGGCCATTCCAAGTGCAAGAGGATTTTACGTCACAGACTGGAGCACACACCACCCTGAAAAACGCCTTGCTGCTGCTGGCTTCCTTTGAAAGTGTAAATTGCCTCATGAGTTAAACGACACCCCATTTCACAATGACAAAACCCTGGGCTTCTGTTCCAGCAACTAAAGCAACTCACACAACAGATCCAGGCTGACTGGTGAAGTTCCAACAGAACACCAAGGTGAGACTTCTCCAGAAAGAAATCCAAAGGCGTCTTGACAGCTCAAGTGGTTCCAAGCTGTCTCATAAATGCAAGGCTCCCAAGTCAGTTAATGTCACTGCTTCCTCCAGAGTCCGCTATTCTTAGCTCACTCTGGTACCTTCCTGGTAAATCCTCTCCTTCCTCCCCTCCTTTGGTTTCAACCTCTGCACTCATACAGATCACTCCTTTTCCTAAATCTCCAACCCTGACCCTCCTCCTGGGTCTTTCCATCCAGTATCAAGCCCTCAATCCAAATCCCACATGTTTAACCCCCACCAACCCCCCACCCTCCCCATGCTTCCCCAAATGAATACCAAAGGCGTTGGAGAAAAGGCTGGAACTAATTAGAATTCAGTTTTACAGTCTGGCTATCTTGTGGTATTAGATTTTTTAAATATACTGCCATGGTAGTGGTGAAATGGTGTTAATGGTTGAACCATAAGAAACTGCAATTTGGGGAAATCGAAATAGCACTGAGAATTTCATAAGGTTTCACCTATTATATAAAAATGTCTCCAAATCCTAATCAAGAGCATGAGATTACCTACCTTCCAAATAATTACGATTCACCCACCTTGTCTGACTAGCATGAAGTAACCCAAAGACGCCCTAAGACTCTCTTGGGGCAAGGGAAGTAGCTCAGCAGTAGAACACATGGCTAGCTCATATGAGACCCTGAGTTCTGTTCCCAGTGCTGCAAAAACAAGCCAACCTTGGAACTCTCCAAGATGGATTTCTTGATTTGCCTTTGTGATCTCAATTACAAGTGTCTGTGCAAAACTCAACTGTAGCTTCATATTAAATATTGCTCCCATTCACCCAAAATCATCTCAGTCACCAATTTGACCATTTGGTTCTCACAATCACAAAAGAACAAGAGCTTTTTCCAAGATAGAACACCTTTAAACAAAAAAGTTTTAACGGTCACCAAGAAAAATCTAAATGTACAATTTGTAGAGATTATGGCTAAAACATCCACTCACTGATGGAGGCAAACAGACAAAACAGGAAGACTCAGGTGAAGCCTGCGGTCCAGGGTGTGCTAGGACCAAAGCTGCATGTGCAGAGCTTCCCCAGGATCGCACACGTGCCTTGGTATCCCCTCATCTGTTGCCCATTTCCCAATTCCACAGCTCCAAAATTTTTTTTATGTTTTTTATATATAAAAGTACACATTTATATTTATCTGGATCATAAATGAATTCGGAACTTTAAGTGGATGAAGATTTTCAACCTGGAAAAAACAGTCATTTTAAATCAAATTTAGGTTACCAGAACTTTGTGAATAATCATGGTGACATATTTTATGATAATTTAAATAAATCTGCATGTATGATTTTTTCAATTCCAATTTTTTTAAATAAAAATGAGCAGCTTGTCTCTGAGACTCAGTCTTAAAACAATCAAGTCAGAACTCTATCTCTCTGGATATTTGAGAAAATAAGAAAACATTTTTTAAGGCACCATACAAGAAGTATGGGTTAGAGTTAATGCGTTTATAGCTCAAGGAGTTATGAAGACCAAATAAAACCCAATTGTTGAATATTTAAATTAAAAAACTAATCCTGGGGGGGCTGGAATGGTGGCTCCACAGTTGCTTGCCTGGTATGGTCAAGTACGCAGGTTCGAACCCCAATACCGCATACACAACGATGTGCTGGAGCAACTAAAGTCACATAAAAAATAAAAATTCATTCTCTCTTTTTCTCTCTTACTGCCTCTCTTAGGAAAAACAACAGCAACTAATCATACTAAATTTTTTTTTCAGAAAGGTGATCCATGAATTCTTCAGTCAACTAATGTGAGAAGCACTGGGGTCACAGAGAACTGCTCCCAGCAGGTAGGGCACAGCGCCCAGGGACCTGTCCCAGAAGGTATGCCTCCAGCCGTGCACAAGGCAAAGGCACAGGTATAAGGGAGGGGGCAGCCAGCAAAGGGCCAGTAGACAGGGGCAAGCATAGCCTGGGCCCTGGGGAGCCACAACAGGAGGTCTGAACTCTCCCCTGAAACCAACAAAGAACCACAGAGGTGCTTGAAGCAGGAAAACACCAGGACCAGGCTTGAGTTTTTCAAGATCATTCTTGCCAGCCTTGAGGAGGAAGGGCTGAGGACAGGCAGGAACCCTGGAAGCATGGCAGACAGGAGGCTACTGGGCCAGGACAGAGACTGCAGAAAGCCTGGTAGCACATAAGAGGAAAGCAGGCCCCAGAGGCCTGGGGGAGGCGTGACTGGCCACCTGGAAAGAGCACCAAGGGCTGCAGCCAGGTCTCGGCCATGGGAGCCCAGTAGGGGGCGCTCTGGAGCACCCTCTACTCCCTCCTACCAGTCTGGCAGAACTGGGCCCCTCTGTGCTTCTCCTCTTCCCCTGCTCTTGAACTAGGGCCAGCTCTCCAAGGCCAGCATGGTGTTGATCAATCCTCTTCCCTGTCCCCTTGAAGGACCACAATGAATGACTGAATCTCACTCCCTGACAGGACTGCAGGTAAAACCCCTCCCAGTTTCCCACTTAGAAAACTGTGGGGAGGCGTGTCTGTGCAAGCCCATGCTCAGATGCATGTGTGTACAAAAAAACTCCCCTCAGATTCTCTAGAAAGAACTGATTCTTGCATGTAAGATTTTCCTTCCTTTGAAATGTGTCTGGCAGAGCACCTAGCAAGCTTTCCCCCCTGGTCTTTGCTTTCTGTTCTTTCTGGAAGGATCAGTACTGTTCCCAGGGAAACGGCAGCAAGTTCTGACTGTCCTCCAACAGATCCTGCAGGAACTCCTCTGCGCATCAGGGAGGCTCCCACCCCCTCCAGCGTGCGCATTCCTGTAGGTGTCTCCCAGCGGCCGCAGCTGACTGGTGCTTTCTGACAGTTTTCTGAGGCTGCATTAATTAAGACTCCCAGCTAAGGTCCTATACTCCTCCCTCACTCATGAAGAGCTTATTTTGGGTTCAAGCTTCTTACTTGGTGAATCTGACAGCAGGATGATCCCAGAACACACCACAGTGCCCTGCATGGGATGCAGGGATACAGGTTCCTCGTCCTCACAACACCCACACCTGTGATCTTCCACGGCACTGTATGTGACCACCCCTTGGGGGGATGGTCTCCTAAGGCTCCTGCGGGATTCCACTTCTACCTCATCCTTTGTCCTCCAGCTCACTGGGAGCTTTCCCTGACCAGGAAAAGTGCTCTGAAACTTTAGCCCTACCTCCTCAGACCTGGGAGGTGCTGCCTCCGCATGGTGGCGCATTCCCTCCACCCAGTGAGGATGAGCTCTGTCAACACCCAGCCTCCCACTGGTTGTAGTCTCTCAGCAGACCAACAGATGCTGCTGGCCATCAGTACCATGACCTACCTGACCAGATCCACCCACAGCCGATGGTGGAACAACACGAGCTTATCTGACCCTCCCACGATCCCTCGGCTCACTCTCAAATAGACGCCTTCCTTCCCATCACACCTACAACCCCCTCATTCTGTGCTCCTGCAGTGGTCCTGCAGCCTCGGCCCTGATCCGAACAACAGGCTCCTATTAGCACAGCTCCTCGGAGAACCTCGGAAGCTCTGCAGTGCCTGGAAAATGGAGTCCACACTCACCTGGGACCCCAGTTCCACTGTAACCTGGCCCTTCTTCTCTCTTTGTACCTTTGGCTTCAGTGAAGCCTACTGCTCACCACACTTCCTCAAACTCAAGAGTCACATACAATCCAGGAGTACACAGAGGCTTTAGGGACCCGGGAGACTGCCCCTTCCACAGGCTGGCCTCTGCACTTGCTCCACCTCTGTGTCACTGGGGTGGGATCCATGAAATCCTGAAGTGAGGCCCCCCATTGGTGCTAATGGGGTGCACAAACACATATTAGGTTCCACTGACCAGTCCTGCTGCCTCCCTCCAAAAGACACAACAGGTTTGCCATACTATTTCTCTAGCCAAGAAGGCAGTTCCTCCTGCTCTCACTCCAAGGAAGGCCCAACTCCAGGTCTACTCCCTGAGATGCTCTTTCCCCATCATCGTCCACCCACAGTGATTCTCCTCACTTGACCTCTGATAATTTTTATTCTTTAGACAATCTAAAACTTAATATTAAACAATTTCTTATGTTCTAAGTGTTCGAGTATGTACATCCTATCTTTAAAAGTACATCGGGAAAAGGAGGGATAGAAAGTGAGTGTTTAATAGGTAGTTTCAGCTTGGGATGATGGAAAAGTTCTGGAAACAGTGTAGATGGTTGAACAATAATATGAATGGGCATAATGCCACTAAATTGTGCACTTCAAAATAGTTCAAACAGTAAATTTTAGATTGTGTGTGTTTTACCCCAATAATAAAGTGCATCATAGTCACTAAGGACCAATCTTGTGCCTCATCAACTCTCACAAGTTCAAGTGCAGAGTTGATTACTATTAGACCACTCCAGAAAATTAACAAATATTGTTGCACATGGGTAATAATATTTGAACATTTATCAATTTATGCAGTACCCTTCAACATAAATCAGTTTAGCCACTGCATCCAGACGAAATCCTATGAGGTAAGAAAGACAGGGCTTTACCCTTGTTTCCCAGATGCACAAATCAATACTCAAAAGGTCAAGGGATTTAGCTGTGATCAGAGAGGACCAGTCAGAGCTAAGATTATCTGGATCTCATGAATCAACAAGCTTGTGGTTGATCTGTCCATACAATATGTGCCTTTTCTCCCAGTAAAAACTCAAAAGTGTGCATCACCAACTGAGAGGAGCCTCAACCGTAAGCCCTGAGGGACAGCTGCCCCCCATAACATGAAGGGGCAGTCCCAGGCTCTGTGATCCCAGCCCTGTGGACAGCTGCTCCTGAACACGCATCCTCCCAGTGTAGCACCTTCGTTGGGAGATCAGATGGCCAGGAGGTGTTCCCTGGAGAATGAACCCCCTAAACTGGGAAGGTGCACAACTCGACCCTCTGGAGGGACTACAAAGAACAGCAGGGAGCCTCATCCAGATTAAGATGTAAGGAGACAAGCATCTCCTTCTGCCTCCTGCATGGTTAAGGATGTGCACATCAGCACCTATGCTCTCACAAGTTACTTCCTACCTGAGAGTCTGCAGAGGTATAGGCTGACTGTATGCCCTGATCCCAGGTAAGTATGTTTCTGCACTTAAATGCTCTGGAAGTTGGCAGCCCACCAGAGACAGACTAAGTTCCCTGAAAACTGATAACCCTAAACTGCACCCTGTAGGGTGGAGCACTCTAATTCCAGGAGTAAGCCCAGCATCTCCATTTTTTTAGCCTGCCATTACTATTTTAAATGTTGTAGCCAGGACACTGCAGGCACTCTTCCCCCATAAGCTGTTTACAGGCAGCGTGAACAGCCCCCGACAGGTGCGGGGAGGGGGCACTCTGGATGCCTCTATCAAGTCCAACATCTTCCAGAGGACCTTTTATGAACAGCACTACACTTTTACAAGTCCTTCCGTGCATGGCATTCCATGCAGGGAGCAAGGATTACCACAGTCCGCCAACGCTCTGAACTGTGGGTATAATTAGGCACCATATCCATTAGGGCACGAAGGACGTCATCAAGTGCCACCAGCATCTGTTGACAGATCGCATACCCGGCATATCACTAAATGGCAAGTGTGGAGAAGGTGGCCCACAATAGAAACAATGGCATCCTGTGCTTGCATGTTCCAACAGTTTGTCTCATAGGACATAAATAGAGGCCCCCACTCTGGCTGTGCTGAACTCCTGCTTCCTCATTATTTCACTGACTTGAACAGATTCTATACCAAAAGTGGAAAGAGAGTCTCCTCTGGATCTGCTCAAGTCTGTGTTCTAACAAACTTTGGGTTCTTCACTCCAAAATCTACAGCATTTGATATAACTTAAAAATGAACTTTTTAAACTTCTGAGCATTATTTTGTCCTGACATCAGGAAGTATGTCTGCTTTTTCATAACTATTTCAATTGCTGTACAAGTATAACAACACCAGTCACACAGGAATCCCAACCCTAAACAAAGTAACAATGCCATTATATCCAAAAATACTGTAAACAGGTTAAAAATTAAATACAGAAGACATTGCATTGTGGCCTTGGAAATGGACGTTATCTGTCTCTCCAACATTTCAGAAGCCTCTAGGATCAGTCTGTTACTTTAAAAAGTGACAGGCAGTCTTCTTGTCTTTAGCTATTTTGCTATCCTCTATTTTTTTTTAAAAGAAAAGATACAGTGAAGGAGCTGAGTTGTTTTAAATCCATGAAAAATGTAGTAAACATTGGGAAAATTTAAAGAAGAAACAAATCATTCACTGATAAAAATTAGTCTCTTTTTCTTACTAAGATCCATCAATGCACCTAGCTGACACTCCAACAATCCCTAGGCCATGTGCTACCCTCAAAACTGTAGAAGGCTGGAAATTTCAGTTGTTCTTTACAGACTCAACTTCTATTTCGCCTTCTATCTCTTGTTTCCAAGGGATGGTGGAAGGCTTAAGAGGCCAAGACAGAAACTGAAAGGTAAATCAGAGCTTTAAGATAACAATAGCAAAGGCAGTTTTCAGAGAGAGGGGAGACAAGAAAAAGGAAATCCTGTTATAACAATAGTGCTTGATCTTTTGATATTAATCCTAATGTGGGACCTCTTTTTCCAGCTGTTGGAGAAGAAGGAACTGTGCCTGTTTTCCACCATCCTGTATTCGCCCACCAGGTGCTATCACACATTCACCCATTATGGAGATTCCCAGGCACCCTGTGGTCAACGTAGATTTTACCCACTTAAAAAGCAGGCACTTATGAGGGAAATCCACCTTGTCCCATACCCAGAAAAATGGGGGGAAACACAGGAAGCTTGGTTTTTGCCATGACACTGTTATCATAATGCTGGGTTTGCAGGTCTCTGACTTCATGCCTGACCCAGCCAAAGAGGAGTCAGGATTTAATCTCCGGGTGTGCACCCCCTATCTGTTCTTGCCAAGAGGATCAGGTAGAAACTTTGATATAATGGAAGGTTCCATTGGGCCCCAGAGAGCACCAACCAGGATGGGGAGGGAGTCCCTAGAAGCTGGCTGACTCCTTCGTCCCTGTGTGCTTACCTCAATGAACTATAAATAGAGTGTGAAATAATTATTATTTGACTGCTGAACTCTAGTGTTCTACAGCATCCCTCTCCAAAGAGGCCTAAACACTAAATGACTATCAATAATTCATTAGGGGTTACCCTGTGGAAGCTGGGTCCAAAATGATCATCTGGCCTCTTATTGGGAGAGATGAACTTGATGCAAACGAACATGACAGAGCCAGTAGAGTATAACCCTGGCCAAGGTCACAGACCCAAGGGGTTGGGGGGGGGTCATGAGCAGACTGGGCCTCTCCCATTCTAGTCTAACGCAGGCTCCTGAGAAACACAAAGCACTGTTCTTCAGCGGTTTTCCTTTTGCCACCCTTATGTCACTTACATACGTGCCCCTCTCTCACACACACAGGCACACAAGTGTCTAGTGCCTGGCCTGTCCCTGGACGTGTTCTCCTTTCGGATGCCAGCGGGGCTGTGAGGACACAGGACAAGCCACCTGCTCCAGCGTGCACCGCGGGACCCCTGCTGACCTTCCTCTGCTGCTTCTCCCAGGCGGGGTCCAGCAGCAGGTCGCGGTCCCATTCCTCCTCCTGGATCATGTACTCATCTTCGTCGTAGACGTAGTTGTACTGCACGCTGGACTCTATCTGGTTCATGGCGCTCGGGCGCGGCGAGGGGGCGCGGGCCGACAGGTGCACGGAGGGACGCTCGGAGGCGGGCGGAGACCTTGCGGCTGCTCTCAGGCGGCTCGCCGGGGCGCTGGGTCGAGGCAGCAGCACCAGCTCGAGCTGCGAGCAGCTGCGCGCCGCTTAATAGCCCCGCCGCGCGTCACGTGCCGCGCCGGCCCCGCCCTCTGCGCACGTGCCGCCCCGCCCCGCCAGGCCCCGCCCCGCCGCGCCGCGCACGTGCCGCGGGCCTGGAGGCTGAGCTGACCCCAAGCCCGCGCTTCGCAGTCCCCCCAAGGCAGTCGCGGACCCTCAGCCCCGCGCTCGCCGCCACCCTCGCCGGTTCCCGTCTGCTCGGGCGGCCCCCGGGGGTGGGTTTCAGTGGGTCAAGGCGGCTCCCACGTGCCTGGGGACACGCGGAGCATCCAGGTTTTGCAAGCGTCAGTTGCACGTCCCCGTTGTCCCTGTGTTTCTGTTTCCTCGCATTCATTGGATCCATCTCCCTCTCCCCGCCAACCCTAAAGTTTAAAAACTGCAGAATCCCCCCTCTCTCTCTCCGCACAGCCCTCACCTGAGGAATCCAAGGCACAGGAACTGGACCGACCGCAGCAGAATGTCAGGAGCCTGGCCAAAGGCAGGAAGTGTCAGCGCTCACCTGCCAGCCATAAATCTTAAGAGGACAACGGAGGACGCGCGGCCAGCTGCGCCTGGCGGCTCCATCTTTCCGGCTGTGCTGCTGCACGTAGGTCTTGTCATCCTGGTCGTGCAGCTTGTCTGTCCCCACCAGTAACACCTCTGAAGGAAGCGAAATGAGCACCCTTAGGACACGTAGGCTGAGAATTTAAACCATTGATATATGGAGCACCCACTGTAAACCAGATACTGCATCAGGTGCCTGGCCACATAGGCGAGCTGATAGGGCCTCCAGTTAGCTTTATATCTGAATTGAGTATTAGTTGCACAGATACTACAGGATTGTGGTTGCAGGCTACTTACTAATTGTTAACATGTTTCAAGATGGAAGTATGCATGGAATTGTGTTCCTTACAAATTCTGCCTTGCTTGCCTTTACTATATAGAGCTTACAGCAGAAATACTTTGACAATCAGCAAATATATTGCATTAATTTTTTTTAAAAGTCGACATGGGGCGCAAGTGGTTGCCCAGTGGTTAGAGTGCTTCACTGGAATGGGCAAGGACCTGGATTCAAACCCCAGCACCAGGTACACAACTAAATGTCAGAAAAACAAAAAGCAGAGAAACAACAAATAAAATGGATTCTCTTCTTTCTCTTAAAAAAAAAAAAAAAGTGGGCACAGTGTCACAAGCTTGTAATCCCAGCGCCTGGGGAGGCTGAGGCAGGAGAATAACAGCCTCAGCAATTTATCCAGACCCTGCTCAAAATAAAAAATAAAAAGGACTGGTAACGTGGCTCAGTGAGTGCCTCTGGGTTCAATCCCTAGTATCAAAGAATGGAAATTGAAAATTTTGAAAATATCCTAACTAGGATGCAGACTTCAAACAGGCAGGAATGTGGTCTTGCTCACAGGTTGCAAGCCCCAGCAACAAGAAGTGTATCTGCTGCATAGGGGGTCAAAGGAAGAGGTTTTCCTGGAAACTGGTTGAAGAAAGAAGTATCCCTGGAAACAGTGACTGAGATAATTTGCTTAGGTTTTAAATTTACATTTTGAAGTTTATACTTTTGATTAAAATCATACACTTTGAACAAGTTTGTCAATAGATTTTAACTATTAGAAATTGAATCTACAGTTGCAGAATACTACAGTGTTAATCTTACTCTTCAAAAATTATAGACTTAAGATTCCAGATAAGATGAAATAAACCACACTAAATTTATCAACCTGCCTGAAATAGTTAAACTCGGGGGGTGGGGAAATACATGAAATAAAGGTTTTCAAGACTTTGTCACCAGGCAGGAAAAGATAATGATCTGGGAAGGGCAGGTGATAAACAACTTGGGCACTAGGATTACCTCAACTTACTACCTGGAGAAAATTTTCAATGTGCATTAAAATAAAGAACAATCCAGGCATAGCTCAGTGGTCTCCCTATAGTGGAAAAACAAAACAAAAACAGCTAGAGTTTGTAAGACCTGTTACAAGACAAGAAAGCTGCAAAGGAGACAGTCCTAGAGATTTACAGACAGCCCCCTGGAGCTTGACCGGTGAATTCGTGGGAGAAAAAGTACTAGAACGAATGATCATTGGCACTTATGAAAGGCCAAAAAAAGTAATTCCTCTTTCCATTGGCCAGAAAGGACAACCTCACAATTCATAGCATAGTGGACAGAGTACTCAGAAGTGGGAGGAAATTAGCTCTTCATTAAATATTGCAGTGGCCTGTCTGAAAAACCTCAAAAGCAAGACCTAAAATAAAAGGATCAAACTCTTTCCAAGTGACTTAACCATGTCCCAGAACAAAGCTCAAAAATATCTATAGGAATATAAAAATACTCAATACTCAACAAGTTAAAATCTTCAAGTTCTGCTGAAATATTTTGCAGAAGTTCTTCAAAAATATTTTATCCAGGGCTGGAGCGGTGGCTCGGCGGTTACGGCGCTTACCTGGCATATGCAAGTACATGGGTTCAAACTCCAGCACCCACGTACACAACTAAGTGTCAGAGCTTCGAAAGGCATGTGATAATTAATGATTCTCTCTCTCTCTCTCTCTCTCTCTCTCACACACACACATGTCCTTCTTTCTTTATTAAAAAAAAATTTCATCCAGAATGGATCCAATAACTGTGGTATATATATACCATGGAGTTCTACTCAGCAATTAGAAACAATGAAATTTCAGCCTTTGAAGGTAATGGATGGCAATGGAAGAAATCATGTTGAGTGAAGTTAGCCTAACCCAAAAAGTCAAGGGTTGAATGTCTTCACTCATCTGTGGAGGTTGGAGCTAAACCCAGGCCTGTGTGAACGGCAGTCAATCTCATGTGTAGATCCAGCAAGGAGTACCAACACATACTTTAGGGAAACCGTAGATATGTGTTGGGAAGAACTGGGAAGGAGGCTGGTCAGGGAGGGGAGGGGAGGGAGTATAGTTAGGGATCTAGGGGATAATTCTGATTTAAAAACATACACATCATGTTGTTAAAAAAAATTCATCCATTATATATCAGTAGGTATGTGAAGAAACAGTAAAGTACCATCCAAAATGGGGGAAGCAATCAAAACCAATTCAAGCAGCTGGAGAGGTGGCTCAGCAGTAGAGAGCTTGCCTGCCATGCAGGAGGACTCGGGTTCAATCTCCAGCACCACTTACACAAATAAGTGAAGGAAATACAAAAACCAGATTAAAAAATAAAATCTACCCTGTTTCTCTCAAAGAATACTGATTCAAAATTGATGCAGATGATCGAATTAGTAGACTGAAACAGTAAAAGTAATCATTGTACAAAATTCATGTATTTCAGAAGCTGGAGGTAAGATCAAACATGCAAATTAGAGACATGGAAGATATTTCTTTTTTAAAAAACTCAAATAGAGATGGGAAACTATAACATCTGAGATTTAAAATATATTAAATGTGTTTAGCTACTACTTAAACATTGCAAATGAAAAGATAAGTGAACTCAAAGACATAGCAACAGAACTTAGAAGAAAAGAGACTTTTAAACTGAGTGGAGGGGCTGGAGCGGTGGCTCAGTGGTTTCGGTGCTTGCCTGGCAAGCACGAGGACCCGGGTTCAAACCCCAGCACCACGTACACAACTAAGTGTTGGAGCAACGAAGGCCATGTGAAAAACTAAATAAAGTTGTTTCTCTCTTTCTCTGTCTTTCTCACTGTCTCTCTCTCTTAAAAAAAAAAAACTGAGTGGAGGATGGTAAAGCACTTGCTTTGCAGCACAAGGCCCTTGGTTCAATCCTCAACACCACCAAAAAAAAAAAAAAAATGGGTAAGGGGGCTGGGTGCAGTGCTGCAGGCCTGTAATCCTAGCAACTTGGGAGGCTGAGGCAGGAGGATCACAAGTTCCAAGTCAGCCTCATCAACTTAGCAAGCTCTAACCAATTTAGTGGCATCCTGTCTCAAAATAAAAAGGGCTGGGAATGTGACTCACTGGTTAAGGCCCTCTGGGTTCAATCCTTGCTACCAAATAAGTAATAAAAGGGGGCTGGGGATATAGTTCAGTGGTTAAGTACCCTAGGCTCCATCCCCAGTACCAAAAACAAATGTGTGTGTATGTGTGTGTGTGTGTGTGTGTGTACGCACATATGTAAAGGATCAGTGACCTTTGAGAAAGCTTCAAACAACTTAACATCCTTCAAGAGTCTCTGAATGGGAGAATAGAATAAAAAAGAAAAAAGAAATGTGTGAAGAATTAAGAGTCAAAGTCAAGAAATCAGTAAGGGGAATTCTACTTCTCGCCAAAATGGGAATGGGGATCACCGTCCCTTCTGAAACAACAGACAAAATGCATGAGACTGATGTTTGAAGCAACCTTGGTAGGTGAGGTCATATCTACTCCCAAACAAAGAAGAGCTTTGCTTCTGTTTGCTTTAAGTGTCATAAAGCCCCAAGCCCAGGGCTCCTCTCTTGTAGTTAAGGCCTCTGTGTGTTCAGGCTTTCATTACCGGCCCTTTATACACCCGCAACAGGACTCAGGGTTGTGAACCAACAGAAAAATATTGAAAGGGAGATTTGTAGCCCTGAACTCCTCTATTACAAAATAAGGACCTTGTATTGGTGAACTCAGATTCCACCTTAAGAAACAAGAAAAAAAGGTCAAGTAAACCTGAACTAAGTAAAAGAAAATAAATAATAAAAAAAACCAAAGTAGAAATCCATGAAACATAAAACAGAAACCCGGTAGAGCAATTTAACGAGCCCAAAGCTGGTTCTTTGAGAAAATTGATAAAATTGGTTCACTTGAAAGAAAAGACATCTCTGCAGATTATACAGATATTAAAAGAATAAGACATGAATATTTTCAGCTGGTATTGTGAAAGATTCAATGATTTAGCTGTAATGGACAACCTCCTCTAATGACACAAACCTCCGAAGGTTGTGAAGAAATAGGAAGCCCGAATAGCCTAATATCTATGAAATAAATTCAACTTGCAGCTTAAAACTTTCCCCAAAACAAACGAAACAAAACTCCAAAGCCCAGATGGCTTTAGTGGTGAGTTTTACCAAACATTTAAGAAAGAAATACAGGAACTGGAGCAGTGGCTCAGTGCTAGAGTGCTTGCCTGGCATGTGCCAGCCCTGAGTTCAAACCACAGCACCAATTCTAAGTGTTGCAAAAACAAAAACCAGACGGAAAGCTAAATAAGAAATTGACTCTCCCTCTCCCTCTCTCTCTCTCTCTCTCTCTCTGTCTGTCTCTCTGTCTCTCAAAAAGGGTGGGGGTTCATTGTATATTCATAAAAGAACATAGGTAATCTGGCCAGTTTCATTCTGCAGTTCCTCCCCTTTCCCATCCCTCCTCCTTCCTCCTCAGTCCCCTTCCTCTTCTCGCTGTTCTACCTTCTATTTAAAAAAGGAAAAGAAAGAAAAATATACGGACAGTCTCCAACCTAGGATGGCACCACATATGGCTTTTCAACTTCACAATAGTTCGAGAGCAGTGTGCTTTCAGAAGAAGTTGCACCTCCTGTTTTGAATTTTGGTCTTTTCATGGGCTGGTGACAGGTGGTCCGTGCTCTCTCATAATGCTAAGCAGCGGCAGCTGCCAATCAGCCACATGATCACCAGGGAAGCAACCTGTGCTCTAAGATACTGTCACTAAACTTCCATGGTCAACAGGCGAGCTGTATTAAGTACATTCTTGACTGGTGATATTGTCAGCTTATGATGAGCTTATTGGAATGTTACCCAACCTAAACCGAGGTAAAGCCGAGGATCTACAACGAGGAAGCTCAAGAGGGGAGAATATCAAAGGCAGATGAAGATGTCATAGGTAAAAGAAATTACAGGTCAAGATTCTTCAGGAAAATAGTTTAAAAATTCTTAAGATTTTAACAAATTGGATACATGGTCAAAGAGGTTTATTGATTTAATATTAAAAATCAATTAATTTGGGGCTGGAGTGGTGCTCAGTGGTTATAGCACTTGCCCAGCATGCACAAGTACATGGGTTCAAACCCCAGCACCCATGTACACAATTAAATGTCAGAGAAATGAAGACCATGTGAAAACCTCAATTAAAAAAAATTGATTCTCTCTGTCTCTCTCTCTCCTTCTCTCTTTTTAAAAAAATCAATTAATCTAATTAACCACATTAATAGACTAAAAAAGAAAAGCCATATCATCATCTCATAGATACAGGGGGGGAAAAACAGTATTTGACAAAACCCAGCAGACGTTATAGTCAAAACTCAGCAAACTTGAATAGAAATTCTGGAACCAAATAAAGGGTATCTACAAAACCTCACAGCTAATATCATGCTTAATGTTGAAAACTAAAGGTTTCCGCCTTACAGTTACAGAGCTGTTATGTCTGTTACTGACTTCTATTCAACATTGTCCCACAGGTTCTAACCAGGTCCAGCAGGCAAGGAAAAGAACAGTCATTCACCTGGGAAAGAAAACGTAAAACTGTGTTCACGGACATGGTAACCTATATAGAAAATCTGATGCACTCTTCAAAAAAGGTACAAGAACTAATTAAACTGTTATTAAAGGTGTAGGAACAAGGTTGATGTGTAGAAATCAAGGCTCAAATGGCTTCACCAGCAACGTCTACCAAATATTTAAAGCAATAACTCCAATCCTACACAATCCTTCCAGAAAATAGAAGGAACACTTCCCAATTCATCTTGTAAGGCCAGCATTACCTTGAAACCAAAGCCAGGGACAATAGAAAGCTACAGACCGATTTCCCTGGTTAACAGAGATGCAATATCCACAACAAAAATTTAGCCAATTGAACCCAGAAATGTAAAAAGAATAAAAATATTTGCTAGTCACGTATCCAACAGAGGATATATTCAAAATATATAAAGAACTCTCTAAATGCAACAATAAAAGAAACCAATAAAGACGTGGACCAAAGTACTGAACAGATAAGATACACTAATAACCAATAAGCATATGAAAAGACATTCAACATAATTAGTCACTAGGAAAACGCAAACTAAAATCACCACAAGATACCACCACCTACCTACAAAAATATTTTAAATCTCAAAGTCTGAACATGTCCACTGTTGGCAAGGATATGGAGGAACTGAAGTTTGCATGCACTGTTGGTGGGAATATAAAATGGCACAATCATTTTGGAAAACAGTTTGACAGCTTCTTTAAAAGTTGGACACATGCCTACATATGATTCATTCATTCCACTAACGTTGCTTATCCAAGAGGAAAGATGGCATGTGTCTATACCAACGCTTTGTACATCAGTGCTCAGAGCAGCTGTTTTTGCAATAACCAAAAATTAGAAACAGCCCAAATGTCTATCAAAGAGAGAATGGATAAACAATCGTAGATTCATTAATAGAATACTATTCAGCAATACAAAAGAATGAACTATCTCAAAAAATTATGCTGAGTGTAATAAAGCAGATATTTAAGAAGTTCATATCTTCAAGCTTTCATTTACATACAATTCTAGAAAATGCAAGCAAAGTAATGCTGACAGAGCACAGATTTATGATTGCCTGGGATTTGGGAGGGCTTGGACTCAGGCAGGAAATGTTTGGGGTGATGTGTTCACTATCTTGATTGTGGTGCTGGTCTCACAGATACTAGACCTATCAAAACAACAAACTGTACATTTTAGTAAACACAGTTTTATGCAATTATATCTCAATAAAGTTGTTGAAAATGAACTGTGTATTCCTCTGTTCCCCTAACAATTTGGACTGGCTTGATACCCACAGATGGTGATTCTTTCAGTGTATCTTGCAAGTTTCAATTTTTAACATTCCGCCCATGTTTGGGGCTCTTAAAGGCCTGCTCCTCTAACACAGCTTCTGATAGTTTCAGCCAGAAGTGACTCATCACCATATTCCAAAAATCTTTACTGATTGATGCAGCTAACAAATACTAGTTATATAAGACTAACAAATACTGCCTTGAATTATACATGTTTGTTTATAATTTCACTTAGTAAAGTATATAGTGCTAGAAGGTAGAACCTTATTATATACTGTTTGGAATTTCCATGACGTTTGGTACCCAAAAAAATTGCACAGTGGATATTCACAATTATTTTAAAAACCAATCAATATAGCTAACATATATTGAACTCTGACTTTATGCCAGGCATTATGGGAAATGCTTTGAATGCTAGATAATCTAATCTCATGGCAATTTTATGTTTGAACTAAGAATAATTACACACATTTGCACCCAAGGAAATTGTGACTTAGATTACATAACTTGCCAAAATCATATGCTGACAGATGACGTGATGGTAATTGGCTGTCAACTTCACTGGATTGAGGAGTACCTAAAAATCAGTGAGGCCTACTTCTTGATGTACCTGTGAGCATGCTGCAGAAAAGATTGGCACAGGCTCAGTGAACTAAGTGGGAAAGCCCCGCACGGAACGTGGGTGGCCCCAGCCAACCGGGAAGCATGCAGGTGCGTGTGTTGACCCTTCTGGGCAGCGTGCATTTTTTGCTGTTGCTAGTGCCTGTGCACATCCGATTCCAGATTCTTCACCCTCAACCGTAGACCAGTAGCTCTTCAGGGAGCTCCCAGGCCTTCAGCCTCAGACTGTGGCTGCAACATTGGTCTCTCCTGTTCCGACGTTTCCAGCTTCTTGGACAGAGAAGCTCCAACTCTTGATGGCTCCCCGGCCCGCAAATGGTCATTGTGAGGCTTCTCACCACATAAGCGAGTCCAACAGGTCCCCTCGTATAATTACATACAGTCTATCGGTTCTGTTTCTCTGGAGAACCCTAACACAACTGGTGAAACCAAAACATGAACCCAAGTTGTTGTTAACCACTGCTAAGAAATTCGGGACCGGTTGAGGTCGAGAGTTGGCAGCAGAGCCATAGTTAGCAGGCACGTTTGCATTTCTTCCCACAGGCATCTACTTGGGCCTTTCTTCAGGTCAACTGCTTAAACGCCAACCTAGACATTTCCTCACCTCAAGGTAATGAGAAATCACAGAGCTCAAGAATCGGAATCTCTCTCCACATGTGTTAGAGCGCAGGCCCTGCCAGGCCGTAACCGCTGAGCCACCGCTCCAGCTCCTCAGATTGCCTTCTTAATTTTTTAAGTGGACACATTCATGCATGTATTAGCTAGTACTTCTAAAAAAAAGTCCCAGTCAACCCTCTGGACAGAATTTGTCAGTACCTATCAAAATTTTAATTGTACCCTTTGACCTGGAAATTCTGCTTTATGAATGTATCCTACAGACAGGGCAAACGTCCAGAGTAAGGGAATGATGGGGAAATTACAGCCATCTCTCAATTCAGATGTCCATGATTTAGAAGAGCAAGGCAAATCGCAAAAGTGGTTTGCTTACATCTGTCTATAAAATATTTATATTTGGAAGAAAACATTCCAAACTGCTCAGCAAACCATGGGGATTGAGTAGGGGTTGGAAAGATGGGGGCACTTCCTTTATTTATTTCATACAATTTTGTGCAATTGGGTTTTTTACAGTGCATGTTACCTTTATAATAAATGGCAACATTTATGACTCCAGTAGTGTTCCTGCCTGCTTAGGGAGCAACACATCAACAACAAAACATCACGTCAACCGCAGCTAAAGTCTGCATCTGACTAGTCGTCCGCCCACAGTAGCTTCCATTGAACTCCCCGTCAGTTAAGACACCTAGGTGTTTTCGAGCAGCACCAGCAAGCAGTGTGGGCAAAATAACAAAAGATTAAATTCTGTCCAATCATCGTTCCTTATTGTTAAGAACAGACCTAAAAACAACAGGAAATCCTTGGCATTTTCAGCACTCACTCCTGTGTCAGCCCACCTTCTCTTTTCAATGGATGATGTTTACAAGTCTCTCCAGTTGCCACAATGTTCAGAGTCTCCTTAAAAAATGAAAAAGTACAGGTGGGCGGTGTGCAGATGCAGCTATTCACTGTGCTTGGAGGTATTTTGGTTAGTTCTTTCTTTTTTATAAACATACATTTAAAGCATAATATTTTTCCTAACCCTACAAGTAACCAAGGTTAATGAAGTCTTGTGAATCCCTTCAGAACTATTCACATATATTATACTTCAAATTTAAATGCGAACAAACCATGTTCTTAAAAAAAATGGAGGACGGTGCAAGAGAGAGAGAGAATCCATTTTATTTAGTTTTTCATCTGGTTTCCGTTGCTCCAACGCTTAGTTGTATATGTGGTGCTAGAGTTTGAACTCAGGTCCTCACGCATGCCAGGCAAGTATTGAGCTAGCACTCCAGCCCCACAACTTCCCTTTTTAACATAGCTCTATAGCTCTATAGCTATATAGAGCTCATAACTCTGTCTTTCTACATCATTCCAGGCAGATCATTCTTCCTAAGCCAGCATCGCCTCAACAGTGCTGATTGAGCTTTTTGACCTTGACCTCTGTGAATATGTAGGAGGGGAAGGGGACAAGGAGTGACAGGCAGGGGAAAGAGGGGCAAGGATATGGCCCAATTTAAACTTCTAAAAGTCAAGAGTATCAGAAGCTATCTTCCCTACTAACAGGAAAGCCATTTAGACTGCTGGAGTCTTCACTTGGGGTGCAAATGTGGTTTGTACAGGTGACGGGTGACCTTCACATCACAACCCAGCAAGCCCCTGCACTACAGCCCGCTCTCAGCTATCCCCAGATGTCTCCTCCCACTGAGACACAGTTCCTCCATTCCTGGTTTTTAACTCTTCCAACATCTGCCTCGGGGAGCAATCCTTCTTTCCTGGCTGTCCAGTTTGGCAAACTAGAATCTTCAGGACAGAGCTCTTGTCCTTGCCCGACTTGCCCTATGCCATGCTGTGTCACCCCCAGGAGAACACTCCAGCATTCCTGCGGGGCTTGAGAGACGGCAGCACACAGTTTGCCCAGGCATAAACATCCAGGTATACCAGTGTTTGTTTCAGATGATATCTGAGATGGGCTTAGTGAATTGAAGTTTAGTTTCTAAGTAGAGGTTTAATTTGGACTTTTAGGAAATGAAAGGTATTGCTGGGGGGCTGGAGCAGTGTTTCAGCAGTTGGAACACTTGTCTGGCATGCTCAAGGACCCAGATTCAAACCCCAGTACTACATACACAACTAAGTGTCAAAGAAACAAAAGCCAGATGAAAAAATAAATAAAATCAATTCTCTCTCTCTCTCTCTTTAAAAAATTATTTAAAAAAAAGGCATTGGTGGGTGGAATGGAGGAATCTAAAAGATAAAAGATACAACACATGGGGCCTGGAGCCGAGGCTTGGTGGTTATGGCGCTCGCTTCGCATGCGCAAAGTACTCAGGTTCAAACCCCAGCATCACGGGCACAACTAAAGCCCAGCATCAGTGCAACGAAAGCCATATGAAAACCTAAATAAAATTGATTCTCTGTCTCTCTCTCTCTCTCTCTCTCTCACTGTCCCTATTTCTTTAAAAAAAACTGAAAAGAAAAGAGAACACAGTGCTAGCAGAGAGGTAAGGGGACGCAAAGACTTAGACGCAGCGCCACACGTCACTGAGCAACAGGACGTGTGAGACAGCGTCTGCAGGCTGACACAGTGTGTGCACCCAGCACAGACCAGGCAGTCGAGGGCAATCTCTCACGTGGCCTCCATGTGTGACAACACAAGATGCCTAAGCCTGCTGCAGGCTAAACGTGACGTATGCTTTTACAGTGAGATTACAAGCAGAGGGAGTATATTCTAGAAGAATTATAAAGCATCTGGAGTAGGAAATACATAACAGTGACACAGTCATTTAGTGACACAGTCATTTATTGCCACTCTCAGGTACCACAACGTGTGACTAATTGTATGTGCTGTTTCCATACAACTGCAGCTCGGTTGGTTTGCACCCACTGGGAGTACGTGTCTAGCTAGGATGTCACAGTGGCTACATCACTAGGAATAGGCGTTTTTCAGCTCTATTATAATCTGACGGGACCACCACTATCTACGTGGTCTGTCATTGACCAGAACCCAGAACGTCACCATGCAGTGTATAATTGCACTTTGTAATTTTGATTGGAACATGGGTAGTGGCTCAGATAACTCCTTAAAAACATCTTTAGTGCCATGGATATGCTTGTGATTCCTTGGAGTATCGGTGCCTGAACTGCAGATGACAAGACTAGTATGGAATTGCTAATAATAGTATCTACCACATTTGGAGGGCATGATATTTGCCAGGCATGCACTAAGTGCTCACTAATGGTAGATCACATTATCCCCAGAATCTAGAACAGTGCCTGGCACGTAGTGGTCCACTCAAAGATGATTATCAAATCTATGAGTCAATCAGCCCATAATTAGTAAATGTTGCAATCAGAATTCAAACATAGATCTATCTGATTTCAAACTTCTTGGCCACCATGTGAATCTGCTTGTTTTAAAGGCAGGAATCTCAGTCTGTCACTTTTTAGCTGGTTGATTCTGATCCAAGTTAGTCATATATCCTCTGGTGCAATTCTCGAAATTAGTATAATGATTTTCTCCAAGAGAACGTAAGGCAAAATAATTTTCCAGACACACGCTTGCAGGAAAGTAAGTTGTTCTTGAATGACCCACCTCCCTCAGCTGCTCCAGTTTCGGTACACTCCCATATAGCAAATGGGAAATTTCTTGAATTCTTTCTGAGTCTGCTCTGTTTCAGCATGGCGGTTTAGACAAGGCATGTCAGAAAGGAGTGATAGAATGTCACATTTTAAGATCGTTCACTCTCTTCTTTATTAAGCAATTTTTTTGGAGCATATTCTAACAGCCAAGGCACTATGGCAGGTGCTGGGAATGCCAAGAAGAAAGTAGATTTCTTCCATCCTCAAGGAGCTCAGAGACTTCGAGAGAATCAACACATGCAGAGGTCTAGTAGCTGTAATGAAAGTAGATACAGAAGCCAGGTGTAAGGCCTGCCAGGACTCCAGCGTGACTAGGAGATGAGGTGGGCTTTTCAGAGAAGTGGGGGTTGGAGCTGGGTTATAAAGGGTGAAACGCCTGCTTTCTAGGTTAACAAGCTGGGAACAGTACTTAGGAAGAAGGAACAACCTGTACAAAGATTTGGGGGGCCTGATGGAGCTCTGAGCAGGAAAGTCTCACATGCGATTGATGCTGGTGATGTGGATGTCGGGTTTGTGTCCTCTCGGAGTCGAAGAATGAAACCGAGGGACAGGGAGGCAAGAGTGGTAGATGGATTTTTATTATAGAAAGTAAAGCATAGGGAAAAGAGCAGACTTCCCCCAGGTGGGGGGAAGGGGACAGAGCTGATGAGTCAGTGAGGTTTGCCCCTTTTATATGACGTCCTCTCCTCGATTGGTCACTGCTTCCCTGCTCCTGTGCCTAGGACACAGGTGCGGGGAATTCTGGTCCAGTCTTTGGTCCATGCATTAGGCACCAATAGAAAGAATGTGGTTCCTTCCTTAGCATCAGGGAGTGTCCACATCTGGGCCTGTCTTGTCAGACCCTCATTAGCTTTGGGGGATGTCTTTGCCCTCTCAGGAAAGATGACCATCAGTTAATTTCCTCCTTATCAACCCACATTGTTCTGCCTACACTGAACTGCCTAACTTTTTCTGCCTCAAGATGAAGGGGTGTACAAGGCAGGAAATCAGACTGGACCCAGGAACCCCCTGAGGAATTTTATAAGTTTATCCCAGCAGTAAAGGCTGAGGAGGAGCTAGGACAGTGACAAAGGAGATGGAATGAAGGAAATGGGCATGAGCGACACTTGGAAGGTGGAAGAGGACATTTTAGTTGATTAGATGCAGGCCGAGAAAGGAACCCAGGCTTCCTGATGATGGGCCTGTGGGTGGATGCAGCAACCCTGAGGCCACAGAGGAAAAGGAATGACATAGAGTGAACACAGAGGAGCACGGAGAGGGTGGGAGGGACCACAGTAAATGCAGGCTGAGGACATCTTCGGGGCTGGATCCTACTTTGGATCTGGAGCCAGGGGAGGGATCTAGCTGGAGGGAGAGATTGGGGAGCATCAGCCCTAGTGGAGATGGGCTTGTTCCCTGAAAGGGTACTGCCCCTGTCTGTGCATACAGGTGAGGCTCTGCCTTGGGGACACACTTCCAAGGGTGGAGACTGAAAACAGCCACTGTCTGCTCAAACTGGAATCAGGAAGCGTGACTCCGCCCGTGTACTCAGAGACCAGCCTTTATGCTGTCAGAAACCTGCAAGCTTACTCTTCTGGCTTAGTCTTCTTTTTCTTTATTTTGGGTGTGGCACTGAGTAATATGCTTTCATTGTCCTTATTTTCTGAACAGTTGTACAAATGTGCTTGCTTTCTGGAAAGTTATAAAATTGTTAGGAAAGTTTTACTTCCTGTTTTCTTCAGAATCTGAAAGAGCAATTTTAGAAGGAAAAGTTTTTGGGGGGCTCATGGTTTCAGAGGTCCTCGTCCATAGAAGGCCGGCTCCTTTCTTCGGGCCTGTAGATGAGACTGAACATCACAGTGGAAAATAGTGGCAGAGGAAGTGGCACACGGCGTTACCAGGAAGCAGAGAAGAAACTCCACACCAGATACAAAATATATACCCCAAAGGCATGCCCCAATGACCCGCCTTCTCCAGCCACACTGCACCTGCCTTCAGGTGATTGGGTTAATACCTCAGAACCCAATCATTTCACGTTAGCCTTTGTGCTTTGTGACACATGAGCTTTGGGGGACATCTCACATCCAAACCATAACACTTCCTTTTTCCAAGAGAAATCTTGAAACATCTTTCAAAGATCAGTTACACTATGAGGGTGTCTTCCCCAGTCCCTCCTAACGGACCCTGAGAGTCTACAGGGTGAAAAGCCAGGCAGTGGCGGAAGCCTAGGAACAGTACTGAAGGGCTGTCAAAGTCACCTCCTGGGAGATCTGGCAATGAGAAAGGGACAAGATGCTGAGGTTTTGTGGTTGTTGTCTACTAGTCACAGGAAGTAAGACAAGTTCCAAATCCTGCCTTTAATCTAGTCCCTAAGGTAACTGGACTAAACTGAGGCCTCAAGGCTGCAGAATTTTCTCACTTGGTGGGATCCGAGAACTGGAGGACTCTTCCAACAGTGAGCAGAGAACCTTCTCATGAGAACATTTATTTTAAACACCACTTGTGCTTGGGCTCAGTGCCTTAGGTCTAGAGTTCCACAGCAGCGGAGTGGCCTGTTTCATCCTCTTCTTTTCTCCACTGTCAGGAACAAAGGAGGCAGAACATTTAGAGAGTAGAGGAATCTTGGTGATGATGTCCAGCTCCCTCAGGTTAAAGATAAGGACACTGGGCTGAGAGATTAGAGCCTGCCCCAGCTCTAATCGCCACGGTGCCTGGAGGGCAGGGTGCTGGCAGACAGGAGCGGGCAATAGAGGGAGGTCGACCAGGCACTGGTGCTGCTAGTTTCGAGTCCTCAGGCAGCTGCGTCCACCTCTGAGCCAGATTTCCACACACATAGGAAATAAAAAGCATGGGCTGGAAAATCTCTAACGCCACTTCAAGTTCTAGCATCCTGCAAGGCTTTTTTAAAACTCAATGTTACCTGATCCCAATTCAGGGCAGTTTGAAGCACTCTTTACTCCCTCTGACACCACAAGTCTTTGTTGGTAAAAATCTGTGAAACCCTGGCTGCTTCAAAGGCTGCTAACTGTTGTCCTGAGCCTTCCCCTGGGAATTTAGACACAGCAGAGCTTCCAGAACTCACAAATCTGAATGTGCATTTTCAAAGATCACATTAAAGTTTGAGAAGTGTTAAACAGTCTGTGCTTTGATCATAAAACCTTTAATTAGGTTAACCAGTTAATGTGTTTAAACTTTAGAAGGTATAAATAAAAGGCATGTATAAGCAAATTACTTTCTATAAATATCAAATTTGAATCTTACTTCAACAGTACTTGGTAATTTAGGGGCTGGAGCAGTGGCTCAGAGATTACAGTGCTTGCCTCACATGCAGGAGTACACAAGTTCAAACCCCAGCACCATGTACACAAGGAAGTGTCAGAGGAATGAATGTCACATGAAAAACTAAATAAAACAAAAATTTCTTCTCTCTTTCTCTCACTATCCCTCTCTCTTAAACAAAAATAAAAACAAAACAAACAAAAAAAAAACAGTACTTGGTAACTTAAATTCAAAGCCCAGAATAATCACTTAATACCTATGTGACAATGTGCAGATTATTCTCCAAGGTTCTTGTTCCGCAATAGTAAAGTATGAATGATTCCTGCCTTGCATACTTTCATCAGGAGTATTATGAGGAACAAATGAAATAGTCTATCCAGGCCAACTGTGTAAATGTTTGATACCATAGAGAAGCAACCTTTAAGAAAAGGGATAGTGCTGACTGAACAGATAACAGAACAAAGTGTCTTTGGGAAGTTGAAAAGAAGGGTTTTGTTTTTGGAGGCAGGTAACTACCTGCATAGTGAGGTTTATGAGGTGAGGAGAAGGTCTCTTCCATCTCCTCCACCATTCATTCTCTTATCTGGTCAATGCAGAGTTTTTCCTGGGGGTGGGGCTGAGGAGTGAAAGAAGTTCAATAAAATAAATAAAAGATTGGTTGAAATATTTGAAAACATCTTCATAAAGGTGTTGATGAGCTAATAATAAAGTTAAAAAAATCCAGAAGGCAAAAACTAAATGAAAGCAGGAGCTACGAAAAATAATATAAACATGAAATCCAAATTTCAACTTTAGATAGCAAAGAACAGAAGACAAAGGCTACAGCAGACTTCACAGAGAAAATCAAATACAAGACACTCCCTCAAAAAGCCCAAACCCCAAAGGACCATGCAAATAGTGAATGGTAAACTTGAATGACTGGTAGAGGGCCAAAAAGATGCTTTGCCTGAAATCTTGTTTAGTAAAAAACAAAAACAAAACAAAACAAAAAAAACCTCCCTAAGCATTTCTAGGTTAAACTGGCTTTCACACTAGTTGGACTTGCAGTTCAAAAATCATACTTCCAAATATCTCAAGTGAAATGTTTACTTTAAAATAGTCATCAGGGGGCTGGAGTGGTGGCTCAGCAGTTATAGTGCTTGCCTGGCATGCGTGAGTACACTGGTTCAAATCCCAGCACCCACGTACACAACTAAGTGTTAGAGCAACAAAAGCCATGTGAAAAACTCAATTAAAAAAAATTGATTCTCTCTGTCTCTCTCTCTCTCTCACCATCTTTCTCTCTTTAAAATAAATAAATAAATAAATAAATAAATAAAATAGTTATCAGGAACATTACTGAATTTGAAGACTTAGCAAGAGAAATTATAAATATAATTATATAAACATAAAAATGGATGGGCTGGAGCAGTGGTTCAGTGGTGTTGACGCTTGCCTGGCATGCATGAGGACACAGGATCAAACCCTAGCACCATGTACACAACAAAGTGTCAGAGCAACAAAAGCTACGTAAAAAATGAAATAAGATTGATTCTTTCTCTCTCTCTCACTGTTCCCCTCTCTCTCTTTAAAATTAATAAATAAATAAAAATAAAAGTGGAGAGAAAAGAGAATTTAAATATCAAAAATGGAACACACTGGTAAGTGGTAGAACATCAAGCAGCCTAATGCACAAGTAACCAGAATCTCTAAAGAAGAGAAGTTAGGAAAGAGCACAGGAAAATAAAAAGAAAGAAAAAAAGAAAAAGAGCACAGAAAAAAATAAGAAAAAAATAATGACTGAAATTTCCCCAAATTTGATGATGATCTGTAGAGCCAAGATACTCAATGAGCCTGAAGCATAAGAAATGTGAAGAACACTACACCAAATTGCTCAAAACCAGTGAGAAAGAGAAAGTCTTAAAAGTAAACAGGAAAAAAAAAAAGATGTATTATAGACAGAGGAAAAAAAGGTAGGTTATAAACAGGTAAGGATCACAGCAGATTTTTTACTAGAAACAATAGAAGCCAAAAGGCAGTGGAATAACATCTTAAAGTATTGAAAGAACATTGTAAACCTAGACTTCTATACCCAGTGAAAATATCTTTTACAATGAAGGTAATCATTTTTTTCAGGCATATAAGAGCTGAAAGAATTCATCATCAGAGGGGCTAGAGTGGTGGCTTTGGGGTTGTAGCACTTGCCTGACATGCATGAGGGCCCAAGTTCGAACCCCAGCACTACATACACAACTAAAGTCTCAGAGCAATGAGGGCCATGTGAAAAACTCAATAAAATTGATTCTCTCTCTCTCTCTCTCTCTCTCTTTCCTAAGCATAGTAGATGAATTTGATTATAGAAAGTAAAGCATAGGGAAAAGAGCACACTTCCCCCAGAGTGGGGGAAGGGGACAGAGCCCTCTCCCTCTCTCTTAAAAAAAAAAAAAGAATTCTCCCCCTCAATTGTAACTCTATATCATCTAATAAATAATAAATTAAAAAAAAGAATTCATCATCAGAAAAAAACATTAAGGATAGTTCTTCAAGCAGAAAGGAAATGATACTGGATAGATATGGATCTACACAAAGGAACGAAAAGCACAGAAATGCTAAAAACATAGCTAAATATAAGATATTTTTCTTATTATTGAAACCTTTTTGTTTGTGTTTAGTGATGAGTGATCATCCACTGAACTAAATCCTCAACTCCTGAAATCTCTTTTTAAAAGAACTAACAGTTGGGCTGTAGTGGTGGCTCCAAAGTTACGGCACAATTCAAACCCCAGTTCAAAACCACATACACAATGAAGTCTTGGAGCAATGAAAGCCACATGAAAAACTAAATAAAATTGATTCTCTCTTTCTCTTTCTCTGTCTCTCACTGTCCCTCCCTCTTAAAAAAACTAACAGTTTAGAAAAATAATAATAATGTAGAATGGGGTTTATAGCATGTCAAAGTAAAGTGTATAACAATAATAGTACAAAGTTCAGAAAGGAAAAAATGGAAGTATAATTTCATAAGACTTGTATACTCCATGTGAGTGGTAATATATATTCTGAGTATAGCCTAGGGTAAGTTAAAGATATATGCGACAAGTCCCCAAGCCAACAATTAAAATAATAAGACAAGGAGTTAGAGCTAAAATGCCAATAATGGAGATAAAATGGAATTATTTTTAAAAATAATAAAAAAAGAAGTTAGGAGAGGTTGGGACATGGTTCAGGGGTTACAGTACCCCTAACATGTGCAAGGATGTGTGAACCCCAGCACCACGTACACAGTGAAGTGTCAGAGCAATGAAAGCCACATGAAAAACTAAATAAAAAATTGATTCTCTTTCTCTCTCTCTCTCTCACTGTCCACTGTCCCTCTGTCTTAAAAAGAAAAAAGAAGGTAGGAAAGTGAATAAAGAATGGATGGAACAAAAAGAAAATAAATAAGAGGTGAAAGACTTCAACATACCCACCATGTTAGGAATCACAGATATAAATGTTCTAAAGTTCCCATTTATCAGGCAGAGATTATCAGATCAGATTAACAAGCAAGATACATATATTTTGCCTACAAGAAATGTATTTTATAAATACAGTCACAAAAAGATTAAAAGTAAAGGACAATTTCAAGAACTAAACTACCTAAGAGGTTTACTCCATTTGCAAGTTGGTAATTTAGACTACTGCAGTCTCATAGGTGCTGGTAGAAGACATGAGACTATTGGGTCTGAAACAAAGGTCTTTATTTCTCACGTCAACAGCAGTAGCCAGAGAATCAGCATTTTTGCACTGATTTCCTGAGTCTCAATGTCAGATTCTATGACTATGAGGAGGATAATCAAGGAATATTACGAAAAAGTTGCATCAGAAAATATGACGATTTAGATAAAATGGACAAATTCCTAAACAAATTATCAAATCTCATTTAAGAGGTAGCATGTCCTGAATAGCCTTATTGAAGAAATTATTATTTAAAACTTTCCCACAAAGATAGCTTAGCTAATGAATCAGTGACATCAATTCTATTCAAACTCTTCCAGAAAGTTGTAGGGAAGGAATACTTCCAATTTCTTCCCAATACTTCACGTTACTCTGATACCAAAAATCAGATAAAGTCATTGCCAAAAAGAAAAGTCAAAAGAAAGAAAAGAAAGCTGCAGAAAATATCTGTCATGGAATTAAACACAAAAATTCTAAAATAAAATGTTAGCATATCAAATAAAAAAAGAGAATGAATCATCACTAGATAGGGTTTATCCCAAGAATATAAGTCTGGTTTGATATTTTAAAACAATCATGTAATAAACCATATTGAAAAAACAACAAGGAACAACCACATACTTATTTTGATAGTTGTAGAAAAATTTGACAAAATCAAAAACCCATTCTTGACAGTAACTCAGTAAATTAGGAATATAAAGAAACTTCTTCAATCTGTTAAAGATAGAATGATATGATTCTCAAGAGTGAAATATTGAATCCTTTTGCCAACTAAAGTCAGAAAAAAGATAGGATTTCACTCTCATGCTTTCTATTCAACCTTACACTGGAGATTATGGCCAGTGTAATAAAGCCAGAAAAATAAATAAAGATCATCAAGACTGGAAAGACACAAGTAAGTGTTCTTATTACAAATTACTTGATTATGTAGAGAATCTGATGCAATCACCAAAAAAACCTATGAGAACTAATAAATGAGTTTCATAAAATTGCAGGTTGTAAGGTTGATGTACAAAAATCTATGTATTTCTAAGCCATGTGGGGTGGTGCATACCTGTAATCCCAGTGACTTGGTAGGCTGAGGCAGGAGGATCACAAGTTCAAAGCCAGCCTCAGCAACTTAGCAAGTCCCTAAGAAATTTAGTGAGATCCTGTCTCAAAATTTATAAAAATCAAATGGGTGGGAATGTAGCTCAGGAAGTAAGCACCCTGGGTTCAATCTCTAATGCCAAAAATAATAATAATAAATTAAGTATAAAAATCTTTTGTATTTCTATATACTATCAATGAACAATCACAAAATGTGTGACAATAACAGTGGATGAGTCAGGAGCAGGCACAGTGAGCTTAAAATTGTCATATTTTAAGGAGGAGAATAAAGATGTGTAACTTTAAGAGTTGATAACTTGTGTGTTGTCTTAGCTGTTTTCTGTTGCTGTAACAGAATAGCCAAGATGGGATGATTTATAAAGGAAATAAGTTTACTTTGGTTCACAGTTCTGGGGGCTGGGAAGTCCAAAACTGGGTGGTGGAATCTGGTTAAAAACTCATGCTGTATCAGAACACGGTGGAAAAGAGGAAGGATCAGTGGGCACATGCATAGCAGTCAACACACGAAAGGCGACCTCGCTTGAAGCAACCTGCTCCGCAGTTGGTGGTCATTCCCAAGTGCTTGCTGCATCAAGAACTAACTCAGCACCGGGATTAAGGCATTGATCCCTTTTAATGACCTAGTCACTTCTCAAAGCCCCAATCCCAACACCACCACAAATCAAGTTGTAACGAGTTTTGGAGGGTACACACCATTGCAAGCCATAGCACCTGTCATAGTGGATCCCCATGTAACTACTACAGGAATAGAAATGGAATATAGATCTTTCAAAGAGGTAAAGGGAAACTGGATTGAAGAAAAAATGCTTCCTTTATAAAATTGCAGGGAAGAATGGAGAAAAGCAGAAAAGTAGGGCTTATTAAAGCAAATGTAAGTGTCCGGGGAAGAATCCAGAAAGCAGGTGAGAGTGGTGATTTGGACAGGTGGGAAATTTGAGGTGAGATCTTCATGAAAGTAGAGAGGAGATGGTCTCCAAGCCTGTGGGGAGGGGCAGGGATTCCCTGAGGGAGGACGGAAGATGGCACATGTCTGGTCTTGGGTTTGGTCTTGGAAGATGAATCACTCTTTGAAGTCACCGAGTGAGGAAAGGACATCAGCAGAGGGGGAGAGAGGAAGGTGGTGGGAGGGACGTGGAGGGGAGAAGTAGCACCCAGAGAAGTCTCAGGCACCACAGTGGAAGCAGAGGCAAACCCACCCTGACAGTCCAGCCGTGTTTCTGGAAGCCTGCCTGGGTGGCAGCGACGTTCAGACTCGCAGCTCAACCGAGCTGAAACCATGACACAGAAACCAGAACGTTCCACTGCAGTTTTGCTTCCCGAGCCATCCAACCTCCCTGTTTTGCACATTTGCGTGCCAAATCAAATCATGAGGTTATGGAAGCTTGGCATCTGAGTGCTCAGAGGCAATCGGAGACCCTTGTTCACAGGCAGAAAAGCCCCAGAAATATTCATCCAAGTTTTCCTCCTCAGACCTCTGTTTTAGTACCTTTATTTTAAAAGAAGACTGCAGTAACACTAGATGATTTGATTAGCAGTCGACATTTCTGTAGGTTTTCGTTCCCTCTTAAAAAGCATTTTATTCTGGGCATGGTGGCTCACGCCTTTAATCCCAGCAACTCAGGCAGCTGAGGCAGAAGGATTGCAAATTCAAAACCAGCCTCAGCAACTTGGTGAGGCTCTGAGTTACTTAGCAAGACCCTGGTTCAAAATAAAAAATGCAGAACAGGAGATGGGGATACAAGTCAGTGGTTAAGCACCTCTGGGTTGACATAAAATTTACCATGTTAATAGTTAAAATTTTTTAAATTTTAACTATTTTTAAGTGTGCAGTTCAGTGCCATTAAACATTTGCATTGTTGTGTAACCATTACAGCATCCTCTGGAACTTTCTCATCTTCCTAAATGAAATTCTGTCCTCCTCCAACAGGGGAGACAATTGTTTTGTTTTGTTTTGTTTTGTTTTTAAAGAGAGAGGGACAGTGAGAGAGACAGAGAAAGAGAGAAACAACTTTATTTAGTTTTTACATGGCCTTTGTTGCTCTGATACTTAGTTGTGTATGTGGTGCTGGGGTTTGAACCAGGTCCTCATCCTTGCCAGGCAAGCGCCGAAACCACTGAAACACCACTCCAGCCCTGAGGCAACTGTTTATAACAGTTTTTATAAACATCCATGTGCATTCTTAACCCAAACATCTCAGCAACTCACATAGACATAATGAATGATCTTGGGTTACCTTAAAGTATCCCACAGTTACTCCTGAAGAACTTAAGATTCTTGTGTGCCCACATAAGTGTTTTATATATGTAAAAATTGTGAAAACATAATTTTGTATGTTTCTAATTTAATTCCTTTTTTTCTAATTTAATTCTTTTTTTCCTAATTCTTTTTTAGCAGTTTTAGAATTACAGGAGAAAATCTAACAGGAAGTACAGGGAATGCCTATATACCCCCACCTACATCCCTCTCTTTTTTTCTTTTTTAAAGAGAGAAGGACAGAAAGAGAGAATCAATTTTTATTGAGTTTTTCACATGGCTTTCATTGCTCTGACACTTAGTTGGGTACGTGGGTGCAGGGTTTGAACCCCAGTACTTGCACATGCCAGGCAAGCGCTGTAACCACCGAGCCACTGCTTCAGCCCCCCACCTACATCCCATCCAACAGTTCCCACTATCATTAACATCTTGCCTTAGTATGATGAAATTGCTGTGATTGCTGAGCAAATATTGATAAACTATTATTAACTAAAATCCATAGTTTATATTAGGGTTCACTCTTTTTTAAGGGGAGAGGGATAGTGAGAGAGAAGAGAGAGAGAAAGACAGAATCAATTTTATTTAGTTTTTCACATGGCCTTCATTGCTCCTAGACTTCACTGTGTATGTGGTGCTAGGGTTTGAACTTGTGCACTTGCACATGCCAGGCAACTGCCACAACCACTGAGCCACCACTCCAGCCCCTAGGGTTCACTCCTAATGTTGCATAGTTCTATAAGGTTTTGAATGTTACATAATGACATAGATACAGCATTACAGTACCATACGGAATAATTTCAATGTCCTAAAATTCCCCAGTGTTCTCCTTATCATTCTCCCCTTCCTCCCCAAACCTCTAAAAACCACTGATTTTTTATTATGTCCATAATTATGCCTTTCCAGAATGTCATATAATCAAAATCATTCAAGATATAGCCTTTTCAAATTGGCTTCTTCTGTTTAGAGTTATGCATTTAACTTTCTCTCTGCTTTTTCCTGGCTTGCTAGCTCATTTATTTTTGGCACCAGATAATACTCCTTTGTCTGGATGGACCATGGTTATTCACCCATTCACCTGCTAAAGGACATCTTCCAAGTTTTGGAAACTATAAACAAAGTTGTTATAAACATCCATGTGCAGGTTTTTGTGTAAACATATTTTCAACTCATTAAGGTAAAATACCAAGGAACCCTACTGCTCAATGCAATGGGGAGAGTATGTGTAGTTTTGTAAGAAACCAAACTTTCTTCCAAAGTGGCTGTACCATTTTGCATTCCCACCAACAACGATGGAGAGCTTCTCTTGCTCCACATCCTTGCTAGCATTTGGAGGTGTTGGCAATTTGGATTTTAGTCACTGCTATTAGGTGTGTAGTGTGCTGTTGCGTTAATTTTCAATCCTGAAGACACATGATGTGGAATATCTCTTCTTACACTACTTGAGTCATCGGTTCAGACTTTTAGCTCACTTTCAAATTGAACTGTGTTGGGGCTGCAGTGGTGGCTCAGCAGTTAAGACACTTGCCTGGCAAGTGCAAGGACGCAAGTTCAATCTCCAGCACCATGTACACAATGAAGTGTTGGAGCAACTGAAGCCACAGGAAAAACTAAATAAAACTGATTCTCTCTATCTCTCTCTCACTGTCCCTCTCTCTTTAAAAAGGTAAATAAATAAATAAATTGAATTGTGTTTTCTTATTGTGGAATTTTAAGGAGTCTTTGTTTATTTGAGTTCTAGTACTTATGAGATGCACTTTTTACAAATATTTTCTCCTGGTTTGTGACTCATCTTCTCATTTCTTACCAGTGTCTTTCATGGGACAAAAGTGTTTAAATTTTATGAAATCCAACTTATTTTTTTTCATAGATTTTACTTTCAGTACTGTATCGAAAAACTGTTGATCAAACACAAGGTTACCTAGATTTTCTCCTATGTTATTTTCTACAAATTTTATAGTTCTGTATTTCCTACTTAGGTCTATGATACATTCTGTTTTCTTTTTTAACTAATATTCTCCACAATTTCCGGTTTACATTGTCACATTCTTGATATTTTTCCATTTTGCTCTCTGAACATTGGCGTTTCTGCATTTTTCTGTTCCACTGTTTTTCTGCTTCTTTTCCAGATTTATTGCTCGTATAACAATCTGTTCTGACTCCTGTATTGGTTGGACACACGCAGGAACTTCTTTAATCATGAGCATATTATGCAGTTAGTAAGTTATCACAGATTGCTCATGTACAGACGAGAATACTCCCTCAGGCCCTGAGGGGACTCAATGGGCATCTCCCAATCCAACTGCACCAGCACAGCTGAAAAGCTGTGAAGACTCATAAAAAGTCCTAAAATGAAGCATTCGAAGAAAGCACGGTGTCCTCCGTGAGTTTGCGCTGGTATTATGCTATTATTGGGGCTGCGCTTGGCCTTTGCGGCCTAACACATATGGTGACAGGTGGAGAAACTACAAATAGCCTTGGCCTAAGAATGGAAAAAATGATAAGCCGGGTCAAGGCCTTCAAGTGACTTAACAACAGGAATGCGAGGGGCAGACCTGAGGGGACAGAACCCGCAGAGGGCTGTGGGCCGGGTGCCTTCCCCTGCTGGCCCCACTGAGACTGGGATAGTAAACCCTCAGGGATCTGTTTGTGCAGTGCTTAGATCTGTAGCACGTCCACACAGGGCATCTCAAATGCCAGCTTCCCTCCAGCAAAGGACTCTCCTAAGTCCTTGCTGCTACACCAAACAGAACCTCTGCGGGTTTTGTGGGTTTTTCTTCATTTTGTTTTGTCTGGTACTAGGGATTGAACCCTGGGGCTCAACATGCTAGGAAGGGGCTCTACCACTGAGCTCCCCGCTCCAAATCTAGCACAGTTTCTGGGACCATCAGGCCCTGTGATGCTATTGGAGTGGAAAGCAGCTTGGCCCACGTGCTGGGAATCTCACTTTACCTGAAGGCCAGTGAGGCCCACCAAAGGGGAATTTAGGAGCTCTGGGTTTTAATCCCGGCTCCACTTGTCGACCCACTGAACCTGCTGGCATCTCATTTCCTCATGTTTAAAATCGGGATATGAGCTGGCTTTATGGGAAGGTGGCTGAGAGCAACTGAGAAGTGACAGACCATTTGGTGCCGTCTCCTCATAGAGGAGGAGAGCTGAGCAGTAGTCCAGGCCTGCCTCCCCCACGTCCCCTCCCCCTCAACCAGCCCTGACTTCCCCAGGACAAGGGCATCCTCTATGCTTAGGCCACAGGAATCCTAAGACAGCTGCTCATCAAAAAACCCACCCTGTTAGTCCTGGCCTGAGGCAGCGTTCCCAAACCTGCCAAGAGGCAGACTCACCCGGAAGAGGTGGGCAGCTGGTCGACACCATTGTGGTTTAAGACTGGGCAGGCATTTATCTCAGATCCCGCTGATGCTCCTTTCAGGGGACCTCGCCCAGAGCCCAGAGAACCAGCAGCTTGGGATGGAGAAAACTGGCTGAGGGAGACGCTAAAGCACACCGACTCCTGGTCCAGGCTGTCTCCTGGGGCCCAGCCTGAGCAGGGCACAGCTCCCCTCCTCCAAGCTCCTGGGCTTGGTTTAATGCCTCTCTGTCACCAACAACTCAATCCTTCAGTGTGTTTTTTTTTTTAAGAGAGAGGGACAGTGAGAGAGAGAGAGAAAGAAAGAATCAGTTTCATTAAGCTTTTCATGTGGCTTTCATTGCTCCAATGCTTCCTTGTGTACGTGGTGCTGGGGTTTGAACCGCATCCTTGCGCATACCAGGCAAGCACCATAACCACCATGCCCACCGCTCCAGCCCGCAATTCTTCACATTTGAAGAAGACTCTACATTTTCATTTTGGTCTGGTCCAGTGAATTACATCGCTGGTCCAGTTTATAGTTTAGGTTTTTCAAACATGGAGCAAATGTCATTGTCAAAAGGAACCTTAAAAACTGCTACGCCTCCAAGCTACTTCTACAGAAAGAAACAGGCTCATTGGGAAATTTTTCTTTCGGTTCCAGTGTCTTGCCTGTCCTCTGATCCTGGTGTGCAAAAAACCACACTCCAGTCAAATTCTGACACTAAGGTCCAGCGTCCTCCTCCTCTTCCAGAGCCTCTCTTTCTCTGCCCTCTGTGCCCCACCCCTTTCTTTTAATCTGCACACCTAAAGGGCTGGGCTTTCCATACTGCACCTGGCAAAAGTGCCTGAGCAGGCTCCCCCAGCATCTCTGGCAGGAACATCTGCATTTGAAAGAACTCCTCTGGGGAGAAAATGATGTTATTAGACAGCCACACACCATTTTTAGGATGGAGAATTTCACCTTTGGCGCAGAGCCTCCTGTGCCCAGCTTCTCTCAGCTGTCACCACAATCCTGCCCCTAAGAGTAGGGACCTGACCTGAAATCATACCCAGGAAGACTCCACCCACAGGGCCAAGCTGCTGTGAGCCTGGTCAAGGTGGGGGCCTCTAACCAGCAAAATCCACAACCACTTCTTATTTTAGGCTGGGATCTCCTACCCTGGCACGCCTCTTGGGCTTGTTTTCCTTTCTCTCCGAGCTGATAATTGCACTAATTGCACAAGGGTTTTATGTTGCCCTGTGGTTGTGAGTGAGAGAGGGCAGGAAAATATAAAGCCAGAATCCATTTATATTGGTTCCCTAAGGGAAACAGATGACCAAGACGAGTTTTTCCAAGAGGATGTAAGGAACAGGAGACTGGGAGAGTCATTGCCTCGATTAATATTTTGTCAGTGTTGGGGAGAACCTGACTCAGGAAATGCCATTTTGAAACATTTCCTCCATCTTAGAACAAGACTCATCTATCCCTAAACCCCTGACCCACCTATCCCTAAACCCCAGACCCACCTATCCCTAAACCCCTGACCCGCCTATCCCTAAACCCCTGACCCGCCTATCCCTAAACCCCTGACCCACCTATCCCTAAACCCCTGACCCACCTATCCCTAACCCAGGACCCACCTACAGTACTCCACTGTATGCAAAGAAGCTCTAAACACTCCATCACCATAAGAAAGACCCCTACCCTGATAATCCCTAGCAACATCTGATCTTTTCCTTCACACCCTCTATATCTACCCCTAGTCTGTAAGTGGACAGGGGGCCCAGAATCCACTGGGTCTCCGCTCCGCAGGTTTCTCCCCAATAAACGTGTTTATGTTGAGCCACCACTCTGCTCTCTCTTTATTTCCTTCATTCGCTTCTTTCCTTACAATTAGATCTACCAAAAAAGATTCTAGGTCTCCAAGTGGTCTCCAAGGGTCATTAGGACATGCTTTCTGAGAATGATGTGACGTGCTGGTATAGAGGATTCTGGTTTTAGTAAAGCTTGCCTGGAATGAAAGAGGTTAGTGGACTAGAGATGAAGGGTATGGTTAGCTTTCATCCCCATGAAGAAACCACCTTGAAAATAAGCAGTTTACGCCTCTTTCCCCCATAGTCCCACAGTTTGTATCCAGAGAGACTGTGCAGATCAGAAAAGGGGCCCCCTTCCTTGGGGTGCTTGGCAGCCACTAGCCAGAACATGGCCACCCTCTACATATGAGCTCCTGATGCCCCTGACGTAAGTGGGGTTCCTTGGGCTTGTGCAGACAACCAGAAGCTGTCTCTAAGGACCCAAGGGGTTGGCACAGATCTGTATTTGACCTACCTCCTTGGAGGGAGCAGCTGCAGATTGGCGTCAAGAATGATGGGTATTGTCATGTTGAACTTGGTGTAGCTGCGAAAAAGAAAGCAAAGAATTGCCATTAATCGCCACTTCGATGTTAAGACCCTGGTTTTCGGCCCGGGGGTGGGGGGGCATCTAAGCTGTCCCATACAGAGGGACCTACCCAAGGAGAGCCTGTCACATCACTTCCATTTGATTTTCTCATCAACACCAAGACAATCTGAACACAAGAAAGACCAATTCTACTTAAGAGGGGCAACCTCATTATTCAGCTCTACACTAATTCTAATTTTAAATCTTTTAAAATAATACCCATCCTATTTCAAACAGTATATGATTACATCTACTTCAGGAGAGGAAAGAGTTGTCCAGGGAATTAAGATGCATGTGTAGGGGCTGGAGCAGTGGCTCAGTGGTTATGGCACTTGCCTGGCATGCTTGAGGACACCAGTTTGAACCCCAGCACCATGTACACAATGGAGTGTCAGAGCAATGAAAGCCACATGAAAAATTAAATAAAATTGATTCTCTCTCTCACAGTCCCTCTCTCTCTTTAAATTAAAAAAAAGATGCATGTGTAAAATGACCTTTCATTTTGTCATTTAATAAATGGAGAGAATACAAGGAGAGAAAATCAACGTAATAAAGAACTTCCCCCAATATAATGAGAGGTCATTGATGTTACTGTCAATTTTGTGGACATTGTTTTCTGTTTTCAATTTTTAAAAAATTATTTGCTCTTAAGAGCAGGGATTAGTTCTTTTTGACTATAATGCTATCCATTAAAAATGGAGTGATTCTGGGCTGGAGCAGTGGCTCAGCAGTTACAGCACTTGCCTGGCATGCGTGAGGATGAGGATTCAAACCCCAGCACCATGTACGCAACGAAGTGTTGGAGCAACAAAAGTCACATGAAAAACTAAATAAAATTGATTCTCTCTTTCTCTCTCTCGATGTCCCTCTCTCTTAAAAAGAAGAAAAAGAGGAAGAAGAAGAAGAAGAAGAGGAGGAGGAGGAGGAGGAGGAAGAGGAAGGGGAAGGGGGCGGCAGCAGCAAAGTGACTGTAGAGCAAGACTGGAGTGCTGGGAACAAAACCACAAGTGTAGCTAGAGCACGGCTCAAGTGACAATGGGAAATGACAGAGAGCCCAGTTCAGGTGGGTGACGTTATGAAAACGCTCACCCAATGAAGTTGCAAGCTCTGAATGCAGGCTCTAGGAAAATTGAGCCAAAGTCTCCCTGGGAGGACTTGTCCCTGTCAGTGGATCAGGAAGCAGCGTGGAGCAGACTTCAACCAGGAGAGCTGTAGGTTGGCATGAGACGGCAGATTTTGCAGTGGAAAAGTCTTCCTAAGTCATTCGATGTGAGACGACACAAGGGATCAGTCCTTGTTCACAGAAGTGAAATACTATGGACAAAAGCAAGGAGGCTACGCAGGAAGGTCCCTTACAGCACACCTGAGAGGTCTTCCCATGTTAGGACATACCGGTGCACTGCATTCTCTTTAACTGCTACATAGTATTCCACAGCATAGTTATACCCAAACTTATTTTTTATTTCACTTAATTTGATTTTACGCTTTTGTCCACCTTTACACTTGCAACTGTAAATGAAAATCTTGGACTTGAGCAGCCTCACCTGATAAATATCAGAGGAATACACATAACCTGATAACTATTTCTCCTAGGATGCTGAACATTTGGTGTGGAAACAGCAAATCAGAAGGCACCTACAATGTCTGACTCGGTAAATTGAAATTTTCCATCCAAAGAACATTTGTTGAATAATTTATAGGTGCAAATATCACAGGTGATGGTGCTGCAGGCTTGACCTCAAAGAATTTACAATTAAACAGAGGAGAATCGTATGCAACACAATAGGGTAAAAAAAGGAGGAAAAATTACCTGACAGGCACGAGCAAAATGCGAAACAACACTGAAGGTGAAGGGACCAACTCCAAGTACACAAGGTGGGTTGTAAATGTCTTCCTTCCCCTTGCTCCTCCATTCTCTTCTTTCTTTCTTCCTCTTCTGTATTTTCTTAAAAAAAAAAAAGTGTTCAAGTTCCATGATTCTCATTATTGATGGTACTCTTTGTAGAGAAAAGAGTATTCCCTTAGGTCTGGGAATTAGCTTTTAGTCTTTTTTACGTGTGCCTAGAAGAAACCCTCAAATCCTCCCCCTCCTGGCCTTGCTCAGTGATGGTTTTCTTTGTATACTATCCTATTTCACCAACACCAAATCACATGTAAAAGTCAGTTCTACCCAGTGTCCAGGTAAATTCAGATTTGGATTGAGGAGAGCGCTTAAACTGAATGCTGGTGCTGTGGTGGCCCAAAACTCTGCCCTCCCCTTCCACCACCAGTAGCTCCTCCATCTCCAGGTGGGCCAGCCCGCTCCCATGGCCGCAGAGTCTCCCTCAGATCCCAGGTGGGCCAGCCCGCTCCCTTGGCTCCCTGCCCTCACCCTGACCCGTCTTTTCTCTGAGCAGACAGGCAGGTGAAGCAAGCATGAGGGTTGAATGGGCAGCCCTGGGTGAGGAAGGCATGAGTACCTGGGGCAGTGCTCTTGCCTCACCTGGCCCCAGGGGCACGGATGAGGTCTGTGTAGACAGTCTACACCAACGGGCTCTGTGTTATGCCCTCTGCCCCTCTGGGCTGTGCTCTTGCAGCAGAGATTCCTTTGCCTTTTTCCTGAGCAGCAATGAGAAGGGGTTGATGGGATGCAGGGGTGGCAGCGCAGGTCTGCATCACAGTGTGATTTTGTGCCTAAGTCCCCAGGGCAGGGCTTCTTGTGGGCATGATGTTCTGCCTGCCCAGCCTGGCTGCTTAACATACACCCATGTCTGGGAATCAAAACCAGGAGTGTTTAAGAAAGTAATTGAAATAATAAGCACATATGATAGGTTGTATCTGAAAGAAAGAACCTGCTAATTAGGATTTCTTTGAGAGCTGGGGCGAAGTTCAGCAGTAGAGCACTTATGAGGCCCTGGTTCAAGCACGTGCATGCACACACACACACACACACACACACACACACATACACACATGCTAGAAAAAGAGAAATCGTTTGAAAGTGGCACAGCAGTGAGTGGGAATGGACAAAGAAGTCATCCACTCTGTGCTCCTGGTGCTGGGCTGGTCTCTGACCATTCTGAGACCCGGGCCCAGATGCAAGCCCCACCCTCTCATTCACACCCACCTTCTTCACACCCGCCCCATGCAGCAGAGGGAGCAGAGGGCAGACGTAGAAGGACCCCTGGAACTCTGTACATAGGAAAACGCTGAGCTACAGAAGCTGGAATCAGCCCCAAGGAGCTGAGAGCTTGGAATCAGAATCACGAGGTCCAGGAAAAACAGCTGCACTCATCTAGGGGGGCAGCAACTTGGACGAGGGCCTGGAGGTTTGGCCCTCTGGGTAGCACTGCATGGGAAGGTCACTTGCCAGGCGCTGCTGCAGTTTGGCTGATTGTGTGGGGAGGGTGAGGTGCTGGAATGTCCTCAGACATCCATCCATATGTGTAAGGATGTCTGGAAGCTACTGGGAGGTGGTGGGAGAGGCGGAGCCTGGTAGGAGGTCAGTGGGGTTGTGCCCTCAGCAGGCACAGTGTGATCCCAGTCCCTCTCAGTTCCTCTGCTGCCTGGCCTTGAGGTGGACAGTTTGCTCCACCACGCACCTCACTGTTGCCACGTGGTCCCCATCAGATACCTACAGCAATGGGGCCACACAATCTCAGACTGGAACCTGTGGAGCCATGAGATAAGATGAACCTTTTCTCTTAGTCAGTTGATCGTCTCAAGTATTTGTCCCCGTAACAGGAAGCTGACACAGGTCCTTTCCTTTCTTGGGTCCCACAGTCTGTTTCTGGTGTCCAAACGGTGCTGCTCTTGCTGGAGCCTGGGACAGCTCCCTCGGTAGAAGCCGGAGAAACATCAGTCACCAATTCCCCAACAAAGCTCACACCCACACCCCATAAGCACACATTTGTGGTGGGCGTGTGGTCTTTTGTTGTGTTTGTTTTAGGCACAGAGCAGTCTTTAAATATACTTAAGAAAATCTGCAGGGGGATGCAGAGGTGGACACTGTAATCACAGCTCCTTTGGAGGCTGGGGCAGGAGGCCTGCAAAGTTGAGGCCAGCCTGGACAAATTAATGAGACCCTCTTTCAAAGTAAAATAAGCTGGACTGGAGATGTGGCTGAGTGGTAGAGCACTTGCCTAGCAGGTGCAAGGCCTTGGGTTCCGTCCCACTCCAGTACCATGGTGAAAGGAAGGAAAGAAGGGAAGGCCGGAGGGAGGGAAAAGTGCATAACAGAACATTTCTCAAGGCAACCCAAGCCTGCTGCCCAGCCGTCCACCACCCACAAAGGCAACCCTTCACTGCACACCATGAGCAGTCTGCATCTTGGCAACAGAGCTTCTCAGGTAACTGTATCCATTAGCAATGCTTTCGGATGCTGAGAACACAAAACTGAACTAACGGTAGCTTAAACAAACTGGGTTTACTTTTCTGATATGACAGAAAAAAAAAAGAGGCTTTACAATGAAGCTGTCTATGCCATTTTCCTCACTCCATCACCCCAAAATCCATACTCTTTGTCCCTCATGGTTGCAATGTGGCTGCTGCAGCTCCAGGCATTCAAGATGAGAGGGAAAGGAAGGGACAATGGCAGCATGTTCTCTCCCACCCTTAGCTTTTGTAAAGAAGTGAAAGATTCCTTAGAAATAACCCCCATCCACATCTTTTTATGTCTCCTTAGTGAGAACTGAGATATACAGCTACTGCTGGATGCAAGGAAGGCCAGGAAAGCAAATATATGTTGTTTTCCCCAGCTTCTGTGGTAGAGGCAGATGAAGAGAAAGGGGTTTGGGAAAGGCTACAGGGTTCCATGGGTCCCTGTAGGGACATCAGGGCACTGGTTACCATGCAGAAATAGTGACCCCTCTGGGCCGTGGACATAACCTCTCACTGGTTGCTCTGACCTCCAGCTCATCCTCAATCTGCCTCAGACAGACACGATCTTAGTTGTCCTCAAAACTTTTGGTTTGGGGTTGGAGTGGTTGCGGCGCTTGCCTGGCATGTGCAAGGACATGAGTTCAAACCCCAGCACCATATACACCATGTACACAATGTCAGAAGAACGGAAGTCAGATGAATAACTAAATAAAAATTGTTTCTTTCTTTCTGTCTCTCTCACTGTCCCTCTTTCTTAAAAAAAAATAAACCTTTTGGTTTGAAAACCCCTTTGGGGGCTAGAGAGGTGGCTCAGCAGTAGAGCACTTGCCTGCCATGCACAAGGACCTGGGTTCAATCCTCAGCACCACATATGCAACTAAGTGGAGGAAAAACAATAACTAGATGAAAAAAATAAAAATTGACTTTTTCCCTCTCTCTCTCATCTCTCCTTCTCTTTAAAAATACATAAATAAAACCCCCTTTTTGTCTACGTGCAGTGGTGCACACCTGTGATCCCAGCAACTCCAGCAGGAGGCTGAGGCAGGACGATCACAAATTCAAAGCCAGCCTCAGCAACTTAGCAAAGCCCTAAGCAACTTAGCAAGACTCTGCCTCAAAACAAAAACATTAAAAAATTAATAAATAATAAAAGTGCTGGGGACATAGACCCAGAACCCAGAACACCTTCTCCACAATCAATCAGTCGTGGCTAATGGCGCAAAAAAACTACCAGGCATTTTGCAAAAACAGGTTTGCATGTGCTTTCCCTGTAAGGTAATGGTACAAACAACTTCTGGGTTTCACCTCTTCTGCAAGAAGGCACCTCCCTCCTGAGCTCCCAGGAAGGGCAGGAGGATTGGGTGGAAGGGTGATCTGAGGTGTGGGCACTGGAAGGATGTATCTACTTCCACTTTTGCTCCAAGCCCCACCATCTTTGTGCAGTCATCCTGTTCTTCAGGAATCACAGAAGACACCATTAATGACATCAAAGTTCATACACTAGGGGCCTGAGCGGTGGCTCAGTGGTTGGAGCTTGCATGACATGTGTGAGGACCTGGGTTCAAACCCCAGCTCCACATACACAACTAGGTGTCAGAGAAACAAAGCTCAAATGAAAAAATAAATAAAGTTGATTTGCTCTTTTTAAAAAATAATTCACATGCTGTGTTGTCAGCAGCACCGTGGATCAGACCTGAGACTCACTATCAGCCGCTATCAGTGTTTAATTACACCACCTCCTCTCCGTCTGCGCTCAGGCTCTCTATCAGCTCCCTGATATCTGTGGGAAAGTTCACAGGGCAGCAAGGGGCAGGTAGCCAAGGGTTTGTGACATCTCCCTGTCTGCTTTTCCCTGAGGGCTTCATGGTCCTTTTTGAAATGTCAGGAGAGCCTTGAGCAAGGGGCAGAAGCCAGGGAGGCCTTCCTGTGGGATTTTGGGGTGGGACACGGACTCCCATGGGGACTTTTGTCAAACTGTACCTGCTGGTTCCCTCCTCACCCTCTGGAGCAGACCTCTCCCCTCCCCCACCCCAGTTGACAATCACCGCTCCTGGTTATTAGGAAAGAACATTATTAAGTTTAAATTTAGCATGTGAGCTTGTGGATAACCCTATCTCTGTCCCTGAGAAACAACTGTTTACTATTCCAACACTGCAGAACCTGGCAACCGCCTAACAGAGGGCTGGCACATGGGTGCTCCCGAGCTCCTGTGCAGCTGCTCCGAGAGGGACCCTGCCCTGCGCACCCCTCCCACCCGCCTGGTGTCTGAGTTAGAAGGACTACAAGACCTACAACTTTGCAAGACAACAAAAGGCAGCCAGAGCCTATTTTTGATGACCCCGAGGATTATTAAGAAAGGAAATCCCATAAAGTTCATGGAGCTCTTAAAAAGTATTCTGTTTCCCTGCTTTCTCTCCTTGCTCCTCTGATTCTATTTCTGTATTCGTTTCTCAACATTTACGGGTCTGGAATTGAATAGTCTCATCATGAAGATGAGAGTCCTAAAGAGATGTCCCTGGGTGGAAAAGTGGACATTGCATTCCCCGCCTCCAGCCATCAGGTGGCAAACCGGGGGGACTTGTGGGGGCTGCAGGGTGGCTGGAGCTCTTGGTCTGCAGAGGGGGAGGTTTTGTCCACCATCATTTACTCTTGGAAAATGTGCTGTGGGTCACAGCCACACGGCTCCTATGCCCAAATTTGTCAGTGAACACCCAGAGACTGCCTGGCTCACATTTTCTTTTGGATACGTTTGCAACGGGCAAAGCCCTCTGCTTCTGTCCCTTCCTGAGTCACACGCACAGCACGTGATGCTGGGTACTGGAGGGGGGTCACTGGGCAGCAGGGGCCAACAGTAACGCTATCTCTACAAGTGACATTAGGGACGCGCCCTGCCGCGTGATCCCCACAGCTAAAAAGAGACTCCAGAAGCTGGAGGGAATGGAAAGTGATGATGTGGGCCACCCGAAAGGCATTGTAACCTCAGAGGACACGGAGCCAGGCTACATAAGCCGAGGGCTCCGGGACTCAGAGCCTAATAAAACGGACGCCCTGGCTGAGAACGACTTGACATCCTTTGGCTTTCTCTGCCAAAAGCGTGCGACCCAGGAAACCTTTCTGCTGTGGAGAAAATGAAATAAGGCTTGTAGACTTCGTCAGTATTGGAAGTTGGAAATGTGCTTTCTGAAAGCATCGTGTATTTAAAGGATGACTGTGTTTTAGCAAAACCTGTCCCATCCTCCTGCCCCAGTGCTCATCCTGAACACTGACATCCAGCCCCCAGGACAGCCACCAACACATGAGCATGGATGCCCGGACCAAGACTGGAAAGCACACGAACACAAAACAGTCACGGAAACACCCAGAGGTTGATGAGCTCATAGGGGAGGACAAATATGTGGTCACTCTATGAGCACACAAAATAGTATTTTTTTTTTTAAGAGAACAACAGTGAGAGAGAGAACCAATTTTTATTGAGTTTTTCATGTGGCCCTTGTTATAAGCTCATTTATAGCTCCCCACTTAATTGTGTACGTGGGTGCTGGGGTTTGAACCTGCATCCTTGCACAAGCCAGGCAAGTGCTGTAACCGCCAAGACACCCTCCAGTCTTCACAATATTACTTATTAGGCACCCTAATCTCAGAGTAGTCACAGGGCTTATATGTGACAATAGGCGCATGAACCAGGTACATGTGAGCAGCCTATTTTTATGAAAGATACACATGTTACTTTTCCCCCCAGAATTCTGGAAGCTAGGGCAGGACTCTGGAACGTTCCTTTTAATAGACATTAGTTGCCAGGATATCAAAATGCACAGTGAAATATAATGCTCAAAAATGGATAACCTCTATTTATAAGCTCATTCATAGCTCCTCATATAATTGATTCCCCTCTATTTTTATCAGGTGTGTTTGTAAGGTAGTGCACAACACTGCCTTGCCTCACAGCAAATCCTCGAGAGAAGGCAGCAAAGAGGGGTGGTTGCTGCTTACTGTTCCATGTTTGTGACTTTTTTTTTTTAAAGAGAGAATCAGTTTTATTTAGTTTCTCATGTGGCCTTCGTTGCGTATATGGTGCTGGGGTTTGAACCTGCAGACTCACGTGTGCCAGGCAAGCTCTGGAACCACTGAGCCAGTGCTCCAGCCTCCTGTTTGTGACTCTCATAGCTAAGGAGGCTTCCACCCTGTCCCCCAGCTCATCCAGGATCTGGGGAGGGAAGCTAAATGCAAAACGCACAGTTGAGTTTGGTGGGGATTTACTTTGCCACTGACTGTGACAACCAAGTTGAAACATGCAGGTTCTGATGAGCACAGCGCAAGGGCAAGGTCAAGGTCTCTCTGGTGTGATGCTTCACTTTTTCAATTTTCAACAAGAACATTGGTGTTGTATGACCAAATAGTTTTTATATTTTGAATCTCTAAAAATATACACATGCTATTTTGATTTGTGTTAATCATATAAGGTTCTAATAATTGAACCAACTTCATTACAAAAATTGAGTCAGGTGCTTCTAATAATCATGGCACAGACGGAAAGTGGGATATCAAGATCCTTTTTCTTTGAATTATGCATAGAAGCAGATCTTTTCTACAAGTTTGGCAAAAAGTCTAAAAGTAATTTGAAATAATCCCTTGAAGTTTCTTGATTAAAAAGGCAGGCATGCCGGCAAGTGACTTGTGCTTTCCCCTGACCCCCATGGTCCTGATCGGAATTCTTTCCACCAAGGGCCAGTACTACTCTTGTGGGCCCATCTGCGCTTGGTGCCCAGCCTAGGAGTCACCATGGGAGACTCATGCAGCCCGCCAGGCCTCCGTGAGTTAGGAGGCTGCTGCTTGTCCTGTCCACAGTGCGTCCACCTGCAAATCCCTGGTGTGGCATGCTTACCCGGGCTGGCCACTTACACCTGCCCCCAGCTGGTGATTTTCCTCTTCCCTCCCTCCTGCCCTGCTCCTCGGCCATCATAGAATCAGTGCTGCGTGATGCTGTGTCTACAGCCAGCGTTGCCCACCACGTGGTCACACCCTGCAGTTACAGCATCTGCCTCTGTTGTTGGAAGTAGGACCTTCAGTGGAGGAAGAGGACAGAGAGACATTGCCCTCCCCTTCCTTTCTTCCCTCCCACTTCACCCTGACTGGTCCCTGGTATTCACTGTGGAAGGAAGTGGGGACGCATGGGAAGACCCCATCCTATCTCCCATTCCTGCCACTTGCAGCACATCCACGCTGAGAAGGGTAGGAGGAAGAAGGGGAAATGGTTGGTTCAAGGAGAGTCAAGCCCAGCACTGCCCACCTCTCCTTCATGCTTGCCCCACCATCACCACCCAAAGGGGCCTCCACGCGCCCCCAACCTCTCCCCCATTGGCCCTTTCTCTTCCGGATCGCAAGTCCTTGCTCCCTGCCTGTCTCAGCCTCCACAGCTCCACCTTTTCCCCTGGCACGGGATCCTTCTGGTAGCATGGAGTTGGGAAGGTCATCGTCCTGGTTGTAGACCACAGCAGTGGAGACGTATGTTCTGGACGCCCAGAGTTAAGACTGTTTCAGAGGGTTTGCCCACAAAACCACAAAGCCTAGAGGTCACTGCGCAGATTTCATGGTGACTCACAGGCCTTCGTAACCTGGTCCCATTCTCTCCTGCAGCCGTGGCCCCTGCTCCTTCCTCCCTGCATTCAAGCACAACGAATGCTGGTATCTTGCTCACAAATGGCCTGTGGCTGGGCATTGGATTCAAGCCATGCTTGACCTTTTTCCTTGCCCACCTTGTCACTCATCCTTGGAGGAGCAGCTGTAGTGTCCCTTCCGCAGCTGTCCATGAGCTGCTTCTCCTTCTCCCATCAGGTAGAGTTGTCTGCTCCTGGACCCAAATCTCCACACTGCTCAAGCTTGCGTTTATTAGTGCGTTATCACACTGTGTGACTATCGTGTTCATGTTCTGTGTGCACAACGTACAGCCTCAGGAAGACTGGGGACATGCCCAATCCACCTTTAACTCCCAAGGAACTAGCATGTGGCAGGATATCCATGCGACAAGTGGAGTCAAATACTCAATGTGTCACTTGTTAGTTCTGTGTAGATGTGTTGTAGATCATTCACTAAATGACAATATTTACATCGCATGCTGGGAACTGTTCTAGACCCTGTAGATTCCATCACAGAAGAGACAGATACAGCACCTACAGGCATGGACATTACAGAGAAGGCATGTGTGAACCAGCAAGTAAGATCTGAAATCCCTCGAGTGAAGTACTACAGCATGATGGGATGGCGTCTAGGTGGCACACATCCCACTGAGTGGCCTCAAGAAGGCTGTTCTCAGGAAGCATTAGTGGTGTGTTCTCTGAGCCTGCATATTAGGAAGGAAACAGTGAAGGTATGGGAGGTATGGGATTCTAGACAGGCAGTAGAAGCCACACAGCCAAGTTGTGAATGAGGTTGTTACTCTTGGAAAACACACGGGTCAGTGCTGCAGAGAAAAGTGAGCAAGAGAAGGCTGCGGACTGAACCGTGTGCCCCGAACCCATCTGCCTAGGTGCTGGCTGCCAAGTTGATGGTGTTTAGAGATGGTCTTGGGGGTAGTTAGGTGCAGATGAGGTCATGGAGGTCAGGGAGATGGGACCCTTGGAATGAGATCAGTCTTCATAAGGAAGGACATGAGAGCTGCGGGCAGGAAGAGAGGCCTCACCAGAAACCAGGCGCTGCTGGAAACCTGGTCTTGAACTCGGGCCCCCAGTATTGCATTAACTTCGTGTTAATTACTGTACTAATTGCTTCCATCTTCTGTAGGCTGAATCTGCAAGCTATCAGGAGAGGAGAGAGGAAGGACTCACGGTGAGTGGCAACTGATAGTAATTTGCGACTGCTGATTTCTCCTCACGGAACTTGGGGCAGCACTAGCCCAGGATACAGGAACACACTTGGGTCCTCTAGTGAATGTTCATCTCTGACTTTGCCGCTGGTCTGCATTAGTGGGCTTCTACATGGTTTCTGGGCCCCCAAATTGAACTCTACAGCAGGTCTCTGCTGGGGCAAGGTGAGTATTATGGCTAATAGCTCGTGCTTATTAAACTCATCCACTGTGCCCGGAAACCTTGAAAGCCTCTACACTGCCAATGAGGAAGCTGAGGTGCTGAGAGGCTTGTCAGGTAGCCTGAGGCAGGCAATGGCAGAGCAGCAACGTGAGCTCAGGTGCCTGGGCTGATGCCACCTCTACCCCTCTTCCCAGTGTAGTCCCTGTCTCCCTGGGCTGTGGCATGGTACAGCTCTTGTTGGTCCCCAGACCTGAGGCTGCTTCTCATTCCCAGCCCTCTACACCGCATACCAAGATGCTCCCTAAAGCAGGTGCCTTCTTTCTCTTTCATGAACTGCTGTTTAAGTGTGTATGCCTCGTGTATAGAAAAGTGTATCGGGACTGATGCCATTCCACCTGGGTCCTCACCACCAAATCAAGCAACAGAAACTCACCAGGATCCCAGAGTCTCTCACTCCTCTCCACTATTTGTTCTCTTAGAGGGAGAGAGACAGTGAGAGACACAGAGAGAGAATCAATTTTATTTAGTTTTTCATGTGGCTTTCATTGCTCCAACACTTCGCTGTGTACGTGGTGCTGGGGTTTCGAACCCATGTCCTTGCACGTGCCAAGCAAGCGCTGTAACCCCCGAGCTACCGTTCCAGCCCAGCAGTGACACATTTATTCTCCTTGCTGAGTAGTATTCCATGGCATGATGTTTCCTGACATGTGCATCCCTTCTTCAGATGACAAATGGTTAGATTGGTTCCAGGTTAAGTTGTGACAAGTGATGCTGCTGTGGACATTCTTGGACATGCATTTTTGGTGCACACACATTTCTGTTAAGTATACCATACCTGAGAGTTTAAGTAATTAGGAAACAATAATTTTACATAGCATTTGTTTCAGGTTCCGCTTCCACCAGCTGAACATGAGATTTTCCATTGCTTCACATAATTACCAACATCTTAGCTTTGCCAGTTTTTTTAGTATTAGCTATTCTGGTGATGTGTAATGAAATCTTACTGTAGTTTTAATTTGATGGACTACAAATGACTCGGAGAGCATTCTCATGTGTGTATTGTAAATTTGAATAGTTTTTTTTACGAGAGCGAGTATGGTTTTTGCCAGGCTTTCTATAGGGTTGTCTATCTTTATTTAAAAATTTGAAGGGTTGGAGCCGTGACTCAGCGGTAGAGCACTTGTCTGGCGTGCACAAGGATGTAGGTTTGAACCCCAGCATCACATACACAATTAAGTGTTGGGGGAAAAACAGATGAAAAAATAAATAAAATTGATTACCTCTTTAATTTTCTTTTAAAGAAAATTGTTGAAGCAATTTCTGGTTATAAGTCACTTGCTCAATATATAAACTGCAAATATTTTCTCTCTTCTGTAACTTTCCTGTATGTATCCTAGAGATGTTTTTGATAAGCTTCCCTCCTAAGAATCAGCATTCTCACATTGCCAGTTGCTGAACTCTGCTTCCCCGTGGGGTTACCTTCTTCTCCCTGGGCCCTCTCTCATGCTGACCAATTTCATACCCTGCCTTCATGTCAGTGTCCCTGCAACTGCACTGAAGGCCCTCAGTTCAGTGCACCTGTTCCTGCCCTTCAAGAGCCAGCCCTTTCCTGGGGGCAGATCTGGTTCCATGTTCTGGCACCTTCCCGTCTTCAAAGAAACCCCCACAGTTAACAAGCTGTGCCCAATCGTGTTCTGAAAATAAGTTCAGAATGTCCAAATAATTAACTTACATGTGAACTTTTGGAATCCATGCGTTTGTGCATTGGGGGAGTCCTAGATGTTCTATTTCTTTCCATCTTAGTCACCTCGGAACAACTGCTTCTAGCCAGAGAGAACTGAAACGTTCAAACTATGATTGTGAGTCACTGAAATACCTTTGCAGTTTAGTATCAGCTCACCAATCCATGGGATAAATTATACTATGGAAAAAAACTCCTATGCCAAATTGAGAAATTCATATGCCCAATATGTCATCCACCATCCAAAATACTGCCGAAGTAATAAACAAAAAAAAGCTGACCCCGACCTATGCACATGTGCACTTATGGTTTAGATGAGTGACAGACAGACAGTAAACAAGCGAAATAAATAAGACATTTGATATTGTCAGACAATTAGTACTAAGGAAAGGAAGCAGGAGTGTCTCTCGGTGATAGTGGCTTGTTAGTTTTAGATGGAATTTCCAGGTAAGGGTTCACAGTGTGGTGAAATTTGAGCAAATCCCTGAAAAAGGTAGTTCTGAAGATTACTGGGGGAAGAGGATCTGAGGCTTAGGGAAGAGCAAGTGTGAGCAGCCAGAGGCAGGTGTGGCCAGAGTTGAGCGACGAAGGCAGTGAGAAATAGAGAGGAGGTCAGAGATGTAAGGAGGGCAGGGTCTTCTAGTACACAAACCTACAGTGTGATGAAGCACTATACTAACTTGGGATAGTGACACTCAGGCCCAAGTGTGCCTATCATAAGGACGATGGCTGTAATTTGGGAGTTGTTAACTGTATACCATAGTATCTAAATATCGAGCTGTACACCTTAAGTTGTACACCTATATGCAATTTTATATGTGAATGATATCCTAATAAAGCTCCTTAAAAATAAAATTACTAGGGGAGATACTGGGGAGTGATATTGGCCAAATTATATTGTGTGCATGTAGGAATATATAATAACGAATCCTATCATTATGTGTAATTACAATACATTAACAAAAAATTGAAAAAATGAAATAAAATATCTGTTAAGAAAAAAAAAAATTCCAGCATGTTTCACCCCAAGAAGAAAGGAAATCAGCCATGGGATGAGCAGAGCTGGGGGGCCACTCTTAGGCAGGGATGAGGCTGATGGGTAGATGCACCAGGACCCTGGGTCCACAGAGCAATCAAATTTCCGATCAAGGCCAGAACATGAGATGGGACTAACAAAGCCCAGCCCATGGGTTCAGCAGAGCCCAGACTGCTTCCTGTAGAGAATCAGTAGAAGGAAGGGCTGAGATCAGAGAGCCTCCTGGGTCAGAGCTTGTTGCCCAATGGTCAACTTCCACAGCAGCTGCCCACTTCAGCTCATGCCTTACCCCTTTAGTACAGGTGAGCATCTTTCTCCCCAGCAGCTGCCCACTTCAGCTCATGCCTTACCTGCTTAGTACAGGTGAGCATCTTTCTCCCCAGCAGCTGCCCACTTCAGCTCATGCCTTACCTGCTTAGTACAGGTGAGCATCTTTCTCCCTACCAGCTGCCCACTTCAGCTCATGCCTTACCCCCTTAGTACAGGTGAGCATCTTTCTCCCCAGCAGCTGCCCGCTTCAGCTCTGCCTTACCCCCTCAGTACAGGTGAACATCTATTTATTTTTTAGTTCAAGATGTCTGCCTTCTTGAGTAACTTCATCATGCTGGACATGCATGCGTTCTACTAGTTCTGACTTACATTCCTCTTTTTGGCTAGGAGTTCTTAAATGAGGTGTATTTTTCTTTGTTGCCTCATTGGTGCTCTGGCCTGGTCCTGGATTCTCCTAGATGGGCGTGTGATGAGAGCAAGGGCCATCTCTGCCCTTTTGGGCCGGCTGTGTGGAAGCAGGCAGGCCACCAGTCCCCGTGTAGACTTTCTGTCCTACACCTTCTTACTTTCCTTGTCACAGGACCGGCATAGCCTCAAGGCACTGCTGAGCTGCGTATCAGTTATCTTTTCCATTATCACCAGCTTAAACAATGCACGTTACCCTTTCTCTTGGGTTCTCAGAATCAGGGGTCTAGATGCGGGCAGACTGGGACTCTGCTTTGGAGTTCCACAAAACCTCAGCTGAGGGGTTGCCTGGCTGCAGGCACAGCTGAGGCTCCACCAGGGCAGGATCTGCTCTCAAAACTCGTGCACTTGTTGGCAGAAGGTCATTCTTGGTGACTGCAGGACCCAGGTTCTCCTTAGCTCCTTGCGACTGAGACTTCCCAGCAAATCTCATTCCCTGCATGCCAGCAGGGAGAATCTCTGAACAAGATTGATATTGCAATCTTAGGCAATGAAGTCACATACAGTGCTCACACGTGTCCTCTCAGGCTGTGTCCTGCAGACTAGAATCAAGCCTCAGGTCCCACCCACACTCAAAGAAGGGGGTTCCAGAAAGGCTCAGAATCCAGGAGGCCAGGATTATGGGAGCTATTCTTAGACTCAGCCAGCCGCAATCTGCCCTGTGCTTCCCAGGTCAGGAAAAGACATTCGCTCCTCCCAAGGGTCCTAAGAGTCTCATCTCTTACAGACTTTGGGCAACTTCAGAATCTCATTGTCTAAATGGGACCCAGATGTGCATGAGACCCATTAGGTACAATTCCTCTCAGTCTATCAAGCCAAAAAACCCAAAGTAGTTGGTGGGGGATGGGGGTTGAGGCCCAAAGGCACATATCACTTCATAAACATGGAATCAGCTTAATTTATTATGAAGCAAAACAGAAGATAACAGTCTGGAATGTACGCGTGCACACGGGCAGCGCGATAAAGCCCTGCTGAATGCTCAGCTCTGCTAAGCTCTGGCAGGCAGAGCCATCAGCTACTCGGGATTCATCTGGGGCTATATTAGGCTTACTCTGATGTCCTGACTACGTGACAGCACAAGAGGTTCGCCATATTTTCCAACATCCCTCAGAAGTGTACACTAAATTCAGTTTCCCTCGAGAGGCGGCTTATCAGATCTCCTCTCCCCATAAAAAGGTGGCCCGGGCATATAATCGCATCAGTGCACGCACTTCGAAAAGGAGACAGTGGAAGGCAGAAAGAAGTCACCTATCCACAGGAATTCTGGAATCCAATCAGACACGTGTCAGGAGCTCCTTGATGAGGACTGACCGTGGCTCTGCCACCCAAGCCATCCTTTTCTCATCAAAGGTGACACTTTGGCCACTGCCTAGTCTCGCTGGCCTGCTTCCTGCCAGGTACAGTTGGCGGTTTGCACTTTGTCCTTTTTGGTGGAAGTCGGCATGTTTTTTGTTTTTGTTTTGTTTTTTTTTAAAGAGAGAAGGACGGTGAGAGAGAGAGACAGAATCAATTTTTATTGAATTTTTCACATGGCTTTCATTGCTCCAACACTTAATTGTGTACATGGGTGCTGGGGTTTGAACCCATGTACTCAGGCTTGCTGGGCAAGCGCTGTAACCACCGAGCCACCGTTCCAGCCCCCGAAGTTGGCATGTTTTTGCTGAAATAACATTCTCTACTACTTTGTAGGTTTCCTGTGAGCTTTTCTGGCTTATGTTCTGTCAAATGCCTTGACACAGACCTAGTTGAGATCTCTACCTTAGGCCCTGCTGAGATGGCCAAGGAACCATACCCCTGAGCTTCTGAGAGGCTGTGCTTTGCTCATGAGGACCTGGAGGCACATCCTTGTGCTCTCAAAAGTCCTTTGCGTGTGGGGCTGGAGCAGGGTGGCTTGCCTGGTATGAGCAAGTTCAAACGCTAGCACCACGTACAGAAGGAAGTGCCGGAGCAACAAAGGCCACATGAAAAACTAAATAAACAAAATTGATTCACTCTCTCTCTCACTGTCCCTCTCTCTCTTTCTCTGTTAAAAGAAACTGTGTCCCTGTGGGGCAAGTGCATGCGAGGCAAGCACCAAAACCACTGAGCCACCGCTCTAGCCTAATGTCCCTCTCTCTTAAAAAAAAAAAAAAAGTCCCTTGTCTGACACAAGCTGCTCCCACCCTCTGGTCCCACTTAAGCCTTAACAGAAGGTTGCATGGAACCACCCTCAGCTCTTTCTCAGACAACACATCTCTGACACTGCTCAGAAGCCATTTCTTCATTTGTGCTTTGCCATCTGGAGAGGCTGAGAATTCCTGGTTCCATTTGCTTTGATCCTTCTTCTCTCAGTCTATCTCCTCCTCTCATATTTTGCTTTAAGCAGCAAGAAGAATGACACTTTGCTTGGGAACCTTCTCATTGAAATAACCAAGTTCATCACTCTTGCGTTCTGCTTTCCGTAACTACTGGCAACCAATTTTCTTTGGAGCAAAGATCCCCCTTTCTTCAGGATCTGATAATGCACTCCTCATGGCCTTCTGAGCACACCTGGCAGAGTCCTTCAAGTCCAGGCTTGTACTTATAGACTGGTCAAGATGATGCCGGCTTTCTTTAGCATCTGCCTTGGAATACTTCCAGTGTCCATCCACCGTCTGTTTGCAAACCATGCCCTTCCCGTTTCTAGTTCTGTTGCAGAAGCATCCCACTTCTGGTACTGAAATCCTTTCTGGTTATTTATTTCTGTGGAAGAGTGCCACAAACTTTGTGGCTTACAGCAACGTACATGCATTATGTCACAATGTGGCAGGAGTCCAGCTGCAGTTTAGTTGGCTCCTTTGGTTCTGGGTCTCGAAAAGTTGCAATCCTAGTGCCAGTTGGAGTTGCAGGCTCATCTGAGGCTCGACAGGGAAAGGCCTTACTTTAAAAAAAAAAAAAAGGAGAAAGAATCAATTTTATTTAGTTTTGCCCGTGGCTTTACTTTGCTTTGACACTTCCTGTGTATGTGGTGCTGGGGTTTGAACCTGTGTCCTCGCACATGCCAGGCAAGTGCTATAACCACTTAGCCACCACTCCAGCCCTGGAAAGGATTTCCTTGGAAGCTCATGTGGCTGTTGGCAGCATGTGGTTCTTTGTGGGCTCTTGGGATGAGGATCTCAGTCTCTCACCAATGGAGGCTGAAGGCTGCTGGAGGTTTTCCTTAGTTCCTTGCCATGGGAATATTGCCAACAGCACCTTGTGTCCTCGACGCCCTCAATCCAGCAAGGGAAAGATACTCCTTGCAAGATGAACACTGCATGCTCACGTGACGTAATCACATACTCATACTCCTGCCTCGTTGGCCATAGTCTTTTTGGGTTCTGGTACTAAGGATTGAACCCAGGGGTGCTCTATCACTGAGCCACATCCTTTGCCCTTTTAACCTTTTTATTTTGAGGCAGGATCTTCTTGCTAAATCTCTGAGGCTGACCTTGAACTTGCCTTCCTTGCATCAGCTTCCCAAGTTGCTGGAATTACAGGTGTGTGCCACCATGCCCAGCTCCCCTTTGCCATATTCTGTTAATTGACAGGCCTCGTGCTCAAGAGGAAATGATCAGATAAAGGCCTGAAAACAGCCACGGAGGTTACTGGGACCATCTTAGAGGCCAGCTGCCACTGTTTCTTCTTAGGATCTCAGGGCCAAGGGGACTAGGCACACTCACTCATTCTAGTCAGCTTACCATATGTGGATTTTAGCAGTGCATGTTCTACCCAGGATCCCTCACCTATCGGTCCTCAAGCAACAGTCCCCTGATGTTGTTGTTGGCCGGCATGGTCTTCCTTGGCACGTAGTGGCAGCTAAAACACACAGAGCAAGGGCTCTAGCTGCCGCTTTCTGACTTAGTAAGATGCAGAAATTGAAGGTAGAAGGAAGTCTTCCTTGGATGCTATATTCCTAGGATCCCCACGTATGTACACATACATACAAGCATATATGTATACACCTATATAAAACATTTAACATTTTTCACAGCCTAAACATTTAGAAAACATTTAAATAAGTTATGATACTCATAAAGTATAGTACCCTCAAATTATGCAGATATTCAGAGATTTTGGCGTAGAAAAACGTTCCTGGGAGAAAAGGCAGTTCACAGACCAGGCAGTTTCAACTGTGATTCCTCCTAAATATACACGCGTGTGTATAAAAATGTTAAAAGTGGTTGTCTGTAGGTGGGTAGGATGAAGGATTTTACATTTCTTCCTTTAACTTAGCATTATCAAAAATATGATGAAATGTATCACTTCTATGTTACAGGGCCAAAATTTAAAATTCTTTCTTATTCTAATTTTAGAATGTGAGCTATTTGCCACTGAGGACTGGTTTTACTTATTACTGAATTTCTAGCCCCTAGAATAAGTCTCTTGGGCATATTAGGATCTTAATAAGTATTTTTGAATAAACACAAGAATTTAAGAATGTTTAAAATCTAAATTCAAGATATTCTGTGAATATGGAAACAATAGTAGTTTACAAGCATTTTTACAGACAAAAAAACCCCAAAATCCCTGAAACTTGGGCTCTATTTCTTTAAAGGAACCAACTCCACCCTGAACCCAAATGAAGTCAAATATTATACCTCTAGAGTCCAGGGGAAGGGTGGCAGATGGCACGGCTGTTAATTAAGGTTGGTTTGAACAAGTGAGTTTTGCAGATAATCTAATGTTTCTGGTTTTATTCTATAGTTTTCAACTGTTTTCCCCAATATGACTTTTGAAACAGACACTACTAAAAATTGATGTTATCATTACAATTCCTATTCTGTTCCACCATTATAGGAATTGGCAATGAACTTTCAATTGATTTTGAGCTTTAAAATAGAGGAGGAAAAAAGACAAGATGCTCATTAAGTGACCCTTGTTATAAGGGGAACTTACTATAAATAAGTTCTTGCTACATATATATTTTATTACTTCACTCAAAATAAACTGTTAGTCACCAAGATGAGAAGGTAAGAGATCTTTTTCCCAAGAATACTCAACAGTGACATGTCATGGTATGTTTATAAATTATTATTTCAGCATAGAAGCTCATGGGATTCTTAAGGGTAATGAGGCAAGAATACTTCAGTCCTCTTTGACAGAGAGGGATACTGAAGTGCAGAGTCTAAAAAAGTTTCACAAGATGATTTGGAAAGTCCGCAGCTATTGAATAATAAAAAGTGATGTTCCTGGCCAATGTTTCTGTGTAAATTCAGCCAAGACCCTTTTACCTCCTCCTCCTCCTCCTCACCAGGTTCTTGATTCTAAAGAAAATAAAAAAGCAAATCCTTAATTATTTACAGAATCTTTTTTTTTTTAAGAGAAAGGGACAGTGAGATAGAAGGAATCAATTTTTATTTAGTTTTTCATGTGGCTTTCGTTGCTCTGACACTTCATTGTGTACATGGTGCTGGGGTTTGAACCTGTGTCCTCATGCATGCCAGGCAAGCGCTATAACCACTGAGGCACTGCTCCAGCCCCAATTACAGGTTCTGCGACTCTACTGTTTTGTGAAGATTATCTGAGTCCCCTTCTCATTCTCCTTTTTGCCCAACAGATGTGTCAAGCCCTTCAAGAACTCCCTGCTGCCCATCCTCTGGTCCCAGCAGGAGTAACCAAGCAGCACACCGAGATCACAAGGCCAGCGAGACTTCCCTGGTGCCTTTCTGCTGGTTGGGGTTTCCAGGTGACTGTGGCTACAGCCTTAGACCCTTCCAGGTTCAGTCAGCTGCCCACCATCCTGCACTCATCCCCCACAGTGGAGAGGCAGCTGCAAGCTGGAAACTGAGCCAGCCCCCTGCTGATGGCTTGGGGACATGGCTGGGGATGACCAGCGCTGCTGCTGCTTTGCTGCCCTGAGAAATCACCCAATTACTTCCCTCTCTCCCTACAGCATAGGTCCCCCTGGCCACCTTCCACCAAGTCCCTGGGTGGAGCTGCCCTGGCTCTCAAATCTGAGCCCCACCCAGACAGATCGCCAGGCAGCCATCTGCCTCCCTCCTCTCTTGCTTGTCTTTGGCCTTCTTAGCTCTCTTCATCCTCAAAGTCAAGCTTCTCTTTAAAATCGTCAGCCTCCTCCATTCGCATGCTTAACACGCAAACTGAAGTGAGATCGCCATTCTCATCCAGGAGTGCGTAAAATGGACTGATTCCCTGAAGATATTCAAAAAGTATTGTTTTAAGTTATATTGGCTTCTAGATCTTTTTTGTTCAATATTTTTTTCCTGATGTGAAAGTAAACATTCTTTTATGAAAATGAGAAAGTACAGGGAGGTAGAAATATATAACAGAGCAGGCTGGGCGTGGTAGCACACACCTGTGATCCCAGCAGCTTAGAAGGCTGAGGGAGAAGGATCACAAGTTCAAATTCAAAACCAGCCTCAGCAACGTAGCAAGTAGCAAGACCCTTTCTCAGCATAAAATAGCTGGGGATATTGTTCAGTGGTTAAGTTCCTCTGGGTTCAATTCCTGGTACTAAAAAAATAAAAAAAGAAAAGAAAACAGAGATCAGAGGCTCATCATCCAGAGTTCTTGCTAAGATTCACATCCATTTCTTTCAAGACTTCATTCTAATCACACAAGGACAAGGACGTGTATTTACCAAAGAGGACTGAGATGCACATTTTTCGTGTCTCTTTTTGTCTGGCATGGTGTTGGGACATTTCCCAACATAATTAAGAATTCTTTTAAATACATTATGCTTAGAGTCAGCCTTTGAATTGCTTTCCAGATGCTTCCCTTTGTATGTTTTTGGGAGGGGGAATCAACCCCCAACATTTTGGCCTCTCCTAAGTTTGAAAATTCTAATTCTGTACTTTAAATTTTTGGATCCCTAAAATTAAACCTTAAAAAATATGGAAAAAGTTAGTATCACCATGGGTCTTAAGGTGGACAAAAATCCATATATGTACTCAATTTATTGGAGAGGAGTGGTACTATCCATCAGGAATACCAAAAGGAAGCTAAAAATAGTGATGCTTAAGTAAGACTGCAGGAGTTATCCTAAGAACAGATGAGGAAACATGATAGCAGATTCCGCTGTGGTTTGTAAATAGACTATGCTCTGTTGGAAGAGGCTGGGGCTTCTGTTCAGCTGGGGAATAATACCCAAGTTCTAACTTCCGTCCTGCGGCCTAGGGGATAGGGAAGTGGCCATTGTTGGCCTTGAAAGTGTGTTGCTCTGATACAGGGCGAAAGAACTTTGGCTACATTGTTGGTCAAGAGGTTCAGAAATTTTTTTGCTTTGATTAAAAATAATAAATCTTCCATTTTATTTGCTTTCTGAAGAAATAGGAAATCTGACTAGATCCTCAGGAGTCCAGAGGCTCAGGTAAAGGCCACTCAAGGCCTTGAGAAGTGGAAAGGACATCTGTCTGGATGCAACAGCCTGCGGACCTATCTGTTACTAACCACTTGAGGGGTTCAGACAAGTTACTTCACTATTCTGGTGTTCAGATTTTTCTTCTGGGAAAAAAAATACAAAAGAAATACATATTTATTATAAAAATGTTAAGCAATATTTCAGTATTTGAAATAAAAATGTATTTTACCTCACTCTCTGAGTCTATCCCATGCTGTGACCTCTGCTCAAAATTTGGTACGACTCACTTCACGTACTTCTCTACAAGCATTTAAATATTGCCTTATAAATCAATCAAACTTTATATATTATCTTATAACTTGCATTTTGCACTTAACAGTAAGAGTGGGCATTGATTATCTCCTATGGCAAATTTATATTTTGCAGCACAGAGATACCTTAATTTATTTAGCAGTTCCCATTACTGATGGAAATGTGGGTCGATCGCTTCTTTCACCACACTCTGCAAATGTATGCAGCTTGATATTTCCCCCAAAATGCCTCCCCTGCTGGGTGCAGTGGCATTCACCTGTAATCCCAGGTATTTGGGAGGCTGAGGCAGAAGGAACACAAGTTTGGGCCCAGCCTGTGCAACTTAGCAAGATCTGGTCTCAAAATTAAAAGGCCTGGGGATGTAGCTCAGTAGTAGAGCACTTGCCCAGCATGCGCAAGGCCCTCTTTCAACCCTCAGAATGGAAAAAGAAAAAAATGCTCCCTTTGCGTACAGTTACCAACATTGAGAAGCATAAATCTTTTTTATATCCAGGCAATCTGATCAGTAAAAAATGGAATCGCATTGAAATAGTCTCAGTCTATAAAGAATTGAATCACATAATCTCCCAGGACATTTTGGCTTCTAAAATGCCATGATTCTGAGTTAAAGTGGAAAATAGAGTTGCTTTTCCTAAAGACAAAATGGCTAGTGCCATGGTGGACTTTCCTGCCTCATCTGCAAACCTACAATGTGCTGACCTGAGAGTTTCCACAGAGTGTAGAGGAGGAGGACATCCAGGTAGAAGATATGTAGACATGGGACCTATCAATCTCATCTGAAAAGAAGGAAGACAAATGTGGCTATTTACAGCAACTTTTTTTTATAAAGGGAAAGAGAGAGAATCAATTTTATTTATTTTTTTCATCTGGTTTTCATTGCTCTGACACTCAGTTGTGATGTGGTGCTGGAGTTCGAACCCAGATCCCCATGCATGCCAGGCAAACATGATGTTGCTGAGCCACTGCACCAATATTTCAAAGAAAGAAAACTTAATATTAAAAAAAAGAACTGAGTCAAAAATTAATCAATCTCTCAACACTGCACATCACGAAGAAGAGACCAAAACACAGCGCTTTATCCCTTTTTTAGTCAGCTTTTTTGTTCCTGACTAAAGGACCCAACAAAAACAATTGTAGGAGGAAATGTTTATTTGGGGGCTCATCGTTTCAGAGGTCCTAGTCCATAGAAGGCTGGCTCCATTCCTCAGGGCTCAGAGTGAGGCAAAACAGCATGGCAGAAGAATGTGGCAGAGGAAAGTGACTCACATGATGATCAGGAAGCAGACTCCACTCACCAGATACAAAACAGGTAGCCCAAAGACAGGCCTCCAACGGCCCACCTCCTCCAGCCACACCCATACCCATCTTCAGCTGCCACTGACTGGCTTAAGAATCTCATAACCCAAGCACTTCACCTCTGAGTTTTTTTTGCATTGTCTCACATGTGAGCTTTGGGGGGGACACCCAACATCCAAATTTTAACAATCCTGAGGCTGGAGAGGTAGCTCAGCGGTTTCGATGCTTGCCTGGCAAACACGAGGACCCGGGTTCAAACCCCAGCACCACGAACACAACTGAGTGTTGGAGCAACTAAGGCCATGTGAAAAACTAAATAAAGTTGTTTCTCTCTTTCTCCTTCTCTCTCACTGTCCCTCTCTCTTTAAAAAAAACAAAAACAAAACAAAAAACATAAAACAAAACAAAACAAAAAAAACCCCAAATTATAACAATCCCCAAAGATCTGGCTTTGCAAAACCAAGCATTTGGTGGCAGCTAGAATCAGTTATAGTAACTGTCCTGGCAAAGCCATCTCAGGTGATGCCTTCTCTCCAGCTAGATTTTGCATCGGAAGATGTTGTGCTGATGTTAATCACACTTTCAGGTAGCCCTAAGGGGAAAGAAGATTATGACAGAGAAATGGAAGACCTGCCAGGAGAGTTCCTGTGGCTGACTGCCCTTCTGGATTCCTCCCTCAGGTTTTCAGTCTGTGAGTGGCAGTTTGAAGGCCATCCCCTAGATCAGAGGCCTTGGTGAGCCACCTGTGTCCCATAGAGGTTAACTCCTTAGTTCCCACTAGCTTTCCTTAAAGTCTTCTTTTCTGGTAATTCTTTTTAGTTCATAAAATCCTTACACAGTTTTAAAACCTTTAACTTTCAAAAACTTTAGTCAAGGATACTGTAAGAATGGAAGAAACCACGTCCAGAAGGCGTCCATGGGGAAAAAACCGAAATGCTGTCATAACCCCACACTGAACACCTGCAGACACCACTCTAACGCCCCTCTACCTATGGCCTTTGCCCTCTGCTCTCACCTGCGCCCCTCGGCTAGAAGAAAACAGCCACACTAGAATGTGTTCCGAACCCAGCCTCCAACTCCTGCTCCTTCAACTGCCTCCTTGCTCCCTTGACTCCGTTTTCTGTCTTTTCAGTCTCCCCAACGCTCTTCCCATCTCCTTGCCTATCTACCTGCTGACCCAGGGTGGTGGACCTGAACCCAGCATGTTGATCTTTGAAGATGCAGCTCCACGCCACCTTCTATGGAAAAATCCCTGGGAAGGTTAACTCCTTTGTGACCTCAATCTCTGTCACCAAGAAGGTTAGACAGACTGGCATTTACACAGCTGCTTTCTGCACCAGGCTCTGCTAAGGTGGATTTCTAGCTAACCGCAGGCCCTTTGTGTAGGTCATCTCTCTATCACGAATCCAAGTTCCAGGCACATTTCAGAGGCACAGTTACTATTAACTGAGTTTACTTCAACTCAATTAGAATGACACAGTGGAGAATCTGAAATTCTTCGAACACTAATTTTGTTGGTGATGTTGAAGGAAGTTCCTACAGAGTATTGCTTTGTCAAATCAGCTACACTTAACAAATTTTGAAAACTACTAACACATCACATCTCTGGGAAAATGTCAATTGCAGAGTGATCCCAAACTCTACAGTATAGGAAGAATGGGGCGTGAGAGATTTTAGTGTTATTTTCATTGTTCTCCTTGATAGGCTTCTTGCGCAGTAGCTATGGTTCTCAAAGGATTTTCAGACTTTTAGCAACGTTTGAAAGCACATTTAATGAAAATACAGGACTAATGTAGACATAATAGACACATTTGCTGGAGCTCATCCAAGTATTTTTTTAAAGTATAGCATCATGCATCTAACTTTCAAAATGCTCAAATGATTCTGACCTATTCCATCTTGGTGTTTTTATTTATTTAATTTGGGGTGGTGGTACCAGGAATTGAACCCAGTGGGGGTTCACCACTTGGCCACATCCCCAGCCTTTTTTATTTTAAGACAGGGTCTTGCTAAGTTGGTGAGGGCCTCATTAAGTTTCTGAGGCTGGCCTTGAACTTGCAATCCTCCTGTCTCAGCCTCCTGAGCTGCTGGGATTACAGATGTGTGCCACCACGCCCCAGTCCACTCTCATGTATTTAAAGGGAAGGATGCAGAGGCATATACTATAGTCATATATATATATATAAATGTTCTTCATAGGTGTAAGAATTATGAAACTGTACTTACACTGTACTTGGTGGGTTTTTTTGGGTAGGACCCAGAAGAGAGACAAGGGATTGGGGGAATGGGAGGAGTGAGGCAGAGGGGTGCAGCAGGGTGGGGATATTGACCAAATTATATTGCTGTGTTGTGTGCATCTAGGAATGTGTGACAACAGATCCCCTCATTATGTACAACTATAGTGTACTAATAAAAATTTAAAAAAAAGAAATAGTGACAAAAAAAAAATAAAGGGATGTACGTCCCTGTACCACTCTGACCGTATAAGATAATAACTGCCTTACATCTAAATGTATCACTCATTAATATAAGGTCTTAAATTCTTTAAGGTCTGCAATTTTACTTGTAGCTTAAAGTTTTACATATACACATGCCCTGAGGGACACACAATGAGGCTTTCCCCAGTGTCTTTACAAGTGTTGAGGAGGAAGCTCATTCCACCATGCCTGTGTTGTAGAAACCTGAGCCCCAGGACAGGCTGTCATCAGACGATCTTGTCTGTCCCAGACTTGAAGACAGCTTAACCCAAGACGGGCATCGCTCTTTAAACAAATTGTTGCTATATTGTCTCTAGAAGTTATTTATACAGAGTTATTTACAGGAAAAATGTGAACTATGTTCATTAAGATTTAAGTCAGAGAGGCTGATTTAGGATGAAAAATGAAATGACATAAAAATTGTTGGTATGCATCTATACATTGGAAGACCCTTGATTACTTTTGTGTAAAACTATCAAACCACAGTTTTCTCAGCTAATAGAGATGTGCACTTACACTGACTACGTTTATGCTTTATATGATCACATATTTTTAGATCCACCATCCCACACTGTAAAGTGATAATGGGGCATTCACGACTGTGGAATGCTGGACTGTCAGACTTTCAGAAACGGAATTAGCAAGTTAATGGGTATGAGCATATTTCAACTTCCTCATGCTATTTCCAAATTGCTTCTGAAAGGATGATACCACTTTATAGTATCAGTGATAATAAGACATGAAAATATGAATTAAAATGTGTCTCTTTTTCAGGAATACATAATATTGCTATAAGTAATATTAGTGCCTAATAAAGTATGATTAGTACATAAAAATGTTACCTTAAAAACGGCCAAGTATCTAAGCATTTTTAAGTTCTGAAGTTCCCTAAGTAATGATCAGAAGCATTGTTTTTTATTGTATTTTGCAATACATGGAAAGGTTAATGAATCAGTGTTTAGACAATTGTATATAATTTTCAAGTTTAAAACATTTGAAGGGGGCTAGAGCGGTGGCATGGTGGTTATGGCGCTTGCCCAGAATGCGCAACTACACAGGTTCAAACCTCAGCACCCACGTACGCAACTGAGTGTCAGAGCAATGAAAGCCATATGAAAAACCCAATAAAAATTGATTCTCTCTCTCTTTCTCACTGTCCTTCTCTCTTCAAAAAAAACACCACATTTGAAAACTGCTGCTTCCCCCAGACCCCTGGGACACCACTGACGTCCTCAGGGTCAGGAAACGCTCTGGCGCCATCTGCTGCTTGCTAATGATGCACCAGGCACTTGCTCCTGTTGCTTTCCAAAGTTTTCAACTCCTAGCTGCCTACTAGCATCTTTCAAAAATAAAAATTAAGTGCTCAGATTCATAATAATTCCAGTAACTTTGTTTGGGATACAATATGAATAAATAAAGGCTTCTCAGAAATTTAACTAATCATATATTTGTTGATTTTTGGCCAAAATAGGTTTCACCTGTTGAGTTTACTTTGCTAATAACGTGCATCTTATTTCTTTTCTCATCAACAGATATAGCTTAGTTACTAGCATCCTGTCACTTGTGGTATGTGATGTAGATAATCCAATAATAAAATTTCTGAATAAATTACTATTTTTATTTTTTCTAGAGAAAGAAGGGGATGGTGAGAGAAAGAGAATCCATTTCCTTTTCTTTTCTTGTGGCTTTTGATGCTCCTACACTTCATTGTGTATGTGGTGCTGGAGGTCAAACTCACATTTGAACTGCTGAGCCACTGCTCCAGCCCAAATTACTTTTATTATAGTTAGAATAATTCTAGAGTTAGTACTGTAATAATAATGTTACTCTCATTCACTTGCATTCTGACACACAATTCTTTTTTTTTTTTTTTCCAGTACTGTGAATTGAACTGCCAAGCTACAACCCCAGCCCTTTTTTATTTTTTATTTTCAGGCAGGGTCTCACTAAGTTGCTGAGGCTGGCCTTGAATTTGTGATCCTCCTGACTCAGCCTCTCGAGTGGCTGCGATTACAGGTGTGTGCCACCTTACCCAGCTCTCACACACATTTCATGAACAGGAAGGAGACACAGATACAGCTAGAGCACATTTTCATTCATTCATTCAGTTAGTAAATTAACGTGTTGGCCATATCCCAGTGCTTTATTTGGTCCTAGGAATTCAGTGGTAATCATAAAAAAGCCCCTGTCTTCAATATCATCTGTGGACCAGTGTAAAGCCTTGATCTCTGCATCTCATGAATACATAAAAATCAATCTGTTGTTAAAAGGTGGGAGCCTGGGCTGGAGTGGTGGCTCAGTGGTTCTGGCACTTGCCTGGCAAGCATGAGGACCCAGGTTCAAACCCCAGCACCATGTACACAACTAAGTGTTGGAGCAACTAAGGCCATGTGAAAAACTAAATAAAGTTGTTTCTTTCTCTGTCTCTCTCACTGTCCCTCTGTTTTAAAAAAAAAAAAAAAAAAAAAAAAAAGTTGGGAGCCGGTCCCTGAAAACCCGCCGTCAGCACTGTGGCAGCACAGCCACAAGTCTGAACTTGCCTCACGATGTGTGTACCTTTGCTTTAGGTAAACAGTCTTTTCTCTGCTTCTCAGAATAAGAACCTGAGGGGCTGGAGCAGTGGTTCAGCTGCCAAAGCATTTGCCTGGCATGCGCAAGGACCCAGGTTTGAACCTCAACACACATACACAACTAAGTATCGAAGAAACCTAAACCAGATGGAAATACAAATAAAATTGATTCTCTCTCCCTCTCTCTTAAAAACAAAAAAAGAAGAAGAATAAAAATCCGAGTGCTCTGCAGGTGGGCAGCTGTGTTGTTTCCCAACGCTGCTTCAGAGTGCAGGGAGGATTTGAGCAAGAGGTCCTTGGATGGCAAGAAGAGACAAATTAACTTGTCACTCTTCCTTTCAAACTACGGGAACATAATAGATTTTGACGTAATGAAGAATTATTTCTAAGTGGTTCCAAACATGTGATTTCTTATTTCCCTTTGTTTTCCAGTTTATAGTTCTTGAGGTACTCAGGAATTTGTGTAGTGTTCTGATACCTGAACGAGGAATATTTAACAATATTAAACAACTTGTACGACTCAGATTTGCGAGGCGACAGTAGCTGTACCATGAATGAAAGTGATCTCTACTTTCTTTACGATGGCAACTAGATGCACAGTGAATAATAAACTTGCAATTTATTTTTGTGACAATATTTCATAAATAATATTTACCAGAAACCCTTTAGACTTAAATAATTTTATTTAAAATTTTGCCACTGGTTACAATCTATATTTGGCTTCTTAGAAGAAAAATAACTCTTAAAAATAAGTGAAAAATACACTTAATGTATTGTTTTTTTATTTAACTTAGATTTTTATGAAAACATCTACATTTTTCACACCGTGAATATAATTAAATTTTACTTATAACTCTTTTGATCATTATTGGTGATAGAACAAAATCACATTAAAATCTTTTGGTGGGAAGGGGAAGCTGCTGGGGATCAAACCCAGGGCCTCACATGTGAAGGGAATAAGAAATAAACAGGTAAACAAATCAGATCATTTCAGGTGTCATTAAAGGTCATAACGGGTCCCTTTCATGTACTGGGGTCCCATCATTCTTTGGATATAAACCTAGCGGCTCAGCCACTCATGGCTTATTTTTAGAGTAACTTGTTTTTTTCTTTCCTCTTCTCCCTCTTCCCCTCCCTAAACTCAGGGGAGCAAGATTAACATTCTTCCTGTCCTATAGGAAGAATCTGTGTTTTTGCTTACAGCTGACAATAAAGACACTCTGGGGCTGGAGCAGAGGCTCAATGGTTATGGTGCTTGCCTGGCATGCGCAAGGACATGGGCTGGAGCCCCAGCACCACACCACGTAAACAACCAAGTGTTGGAGTAGCGAAAGATACATGGAAATCTAAATAACATTTGATTCTGTCTCTTTCTCTCTCGCTGCCCCTCCCTCTTAAAAAAATACACTCTGGACCTGCAACCTGGAAAAGCAGCTCTCTCAAGGATATAAGCTGAACATTCATTAGATCTACTGATAATGATACTTGGACAACACCCGTTGAATCCCCCTTCAAAGCTCTTCATTACCCCTGGCAGTTGGAATGGCGACCTCTGAGGCCCGAGTCCTCTGGGTAGGAGTCCACTGCCTTCTCATTGGCCAGCAAATCAAGAAAACATCTTTTCCCTTTTTCTCCAAACTTTGTGTTCATTATTGGATCAACACTGGGGACAGGGATCCAGCTTTTGGTGTCATTCTCTAGAGAAAATACTAACTTGGTATATCTGAGGGACAGAAAGGAGCCCTGTTGTGGTTAGAGTTGAGTTAACGTCAAGATCAGTCCTGTGGGGCTGGAGTGGTGGCTCAGTGGTTATAGCGTTTGCCTGGCAAGCATGAGGACCCGGGTTCAAACCCCAGCACCACGTACACAACTAAGTGTTGGAGCAACTAAGGCCATGTGAAAAACTAAATAAAGTTGTTTCTCTCTTTTTCTGTCTCTCTCACTGTCCCTCTCTCCTTAAAAAAAAAAAAAAAATCAGTCCCATCTGGGAAGATCATTTTCCAAAACTTCTCATTCAGGTCCTAGCATAAATGTCCCCTCCTCATAGACTCCTTCTCCTAAACTTAAACTAAGGGACCCTCTGATCACCCCATCATGGACTTTGTATGAATGTCATCAAGGAGCTCCTCGCACTACCTGATGGCTTTCTGATATATTTTTGTGTTGTCTGTCTCTTTCTGCTGGAACTCAAGTTCCACAGAACAAGCCCTTCAGCCTCTAGCTGGCCACAGTTAGGCTTCCTCGCTGAGACTTCCTGTGGGCTATGTTACGCTTTTAGAGTGTAGCCAAGGTTGAGAACCAAGGCCAGACGCACAGATTCAGAGTCTATACTCAAGGTCACAAACTAACTTGGGAGCATGTGCCCACTGAGTAACCTTTGTTTGAACTGTACATAAAAAAGGCCTAGGAAAGTGGCCTGGGTAGAGAGACAGTGGGGAAACAATGGAATGAATCTGGAGTTGGGGGCTGGCAATAGGCTATGACCCCCCGCTGAATAAAGATGAGAAATATTTTCCACCATACCTTGCATCTTCTTTCACCTAATGGACCCTGGAACCTTGGTCCCCATGCCTTAGTCTTACCCTGGCCCATATATACTTCACAGCCCTAGCCCCAGCATGGCACACAGTACACATGGAATACAACAAACTGTACTCTGTGTTAAGAGGAGTGGGGTAAGATGGGAGAGGGTGAAAAGCCTTAAAATCACTCTCACAAATTTGCTTTTTGGGGTCTCAGTCCTTCTTATGAACAGTGATTGAAACAAGGAGTAGAATTCATCACACTACCATATGAACTCCCCTCCCTTCTCCCCAGCACATACACACACCAGAAGGAAAGAACGTATGATTAAAATGTCTCTGAAAACAATGTTTTTCCTTGCATCAAGAAATATGCAGGGAGTGCTGGAGTGGTGACTCAGCGTTTAGGGTGCTTGCCTTGCAAGTGCAAGGGCCTGGGTTCAAACCCCAGCACCACGGACACATCTAAGTATCAGAGCAGTGAAAACCAGATGAAAAACTAAATAAAATTGATTCTTCCTCTCTCTCTCTTACTGCCCCTCTCTAAGAAAGGAGAGAGAGAGAGAAATAGACACAGGGGCTGGAGCAGTGGCTCAGTGGTTATGGTGATTGCCTGGCTGGTTCAAGGACAGTTGTTTGAACCCCATGTGGCCAAGCAATGAAAGCCACATGAAAAACTAAGTAAAACTGATCTTCTCTTTCTCTGTCTCTCACTGTCCCTCTCTTTAAAAAAAAAAAAAAAAAAAAAAAAAACAATTATAGCTTAAATTGTGGTCTTAATGTAAAATAGCAAAAGCTATTATTAGGAGAAATGCACAGCTATGTGTAAAATATAACTGGCATTTTAAATCCCCAAACTGAAAAAACAGGTTTGCTCTGATCCTCATTTAGTAATTGTGAGACAAGTATATATAATCACAAAATCTGAGGGGTCAATAATCAAATCAGGAACAAATTCAAAGAATTGTTTTAAAATGGAGAAACATGCTATTCATGATCACTATGTATTTTTTGAACCAATGCTTTTCAAAAAATTGTATTTATGAACTTCTGACTTATTTCCCTTTCTACTTTCCCAGCCTACTTTCAAAGTAAAATTGAACGTGTCATTGGAGCCACATGGAAGACACCCAATTATCTGTAGCACTTTTTTTTTAATAAGAGAGAGAGGGACAGTGAGGGAATTTTTATTTAGTTTTTCATGTGGCTTTAGGTGCTCCCACACTTTGTTGTAAAGGTAATATGGTGCTGGCGTTCCAACCCACCTTCTTGAGCATGCCAGGCAAGCTCCTAAACCCTGAGACACAGCTCCAGACCCCCACATTTTCAACTTCATTTTGATAAAGCTTTTAAAAACAGAGGATTTTTTTTACAAAAAAAAAAGAAAATGTCTTGTGAATAAAGTAGGCCTGACTTTCATTTTTTACTAAACACCCAAAGTTTTACAAAAGGTAAAATTCCTGTAACAAACACTTAAGAAAAACAAAATTCCTTCCAGAGATCTGTTTGTAAGGATGAATTAGACACCACCTGTGCTTTCCTGTCATTTTCTGCAAGGCAATCCTTGCAAAAAGTAGATAAGTACCTACCTGCAGAAGCAGCTGAAGACACTGGTTGTAGTAAATGCCGTTAAAGCAACCGAACAACAGCAGATTGTGTTAATCACAGAAGGGAATCTGCAGAAAGAACAGGAATGTGGAGCCCCTGGATTTGAAAGGCCTCCGACATCGCCTTGGGAAGAGGGGTGCTGAAAGGCTGGGGCGCTCCGAGGGCGAGAGGGTCTCTGGGGAGAAAAAGATCCTTCCAAAGACAGGCAGGCATCAAGTGTCCCCCTAGGTCCGCGCAGATTCCGAGAGGTCGCTGGGTGCAGCAGTTACCACGCCGCCCAGGAAGCAGGCACTGTAGGTCGGTGCGAGGGACCCCAGCGCCAAGGTGCCCCGACTTTCCTGCATCGCCGCGCAGGACCTCAGCGCAGCAGCGCCAAGTGGTCCCCGGCCGAGCGGAGCGCGTCCTCGCAGGGGGAGGGAGCTAACTCGAGGGCGAGGGTAACTTTACGTGGGGACCGGAGAGGTCGTTGCACCCACAGTTCATTTGCTAAAACTCATCCGACCTTTACTGTTTCCAAATCATCCCACCTCTGTGACCCCCGGGAATGCACGAGAACAGGTGCAGGGGTGGCCCGGCAGCGCCAGCGTCTGCAGATCAGCGGCTGCGCCATTCTCGGCTGGATCCCTTTCGCAGAGCTCGTCAAGTACTTGGAGACCGCCGGCCGCGGGGGAGCTCGCAGCGCACAGAGGCGCGGCGCTGAGATTTGAACTCGGCAACGCCACTTTACGAGCCAAGGTTTAAACGCTGCCTTTTGGTGCTGGATCGGTATGCGCTAAGTGAATGACCGCGGCTGCAGATCCTTAAAGCTCACCGAAGGCCTCGCTGGAGGCTGAAACCCAGACGCACGCCGTCGGACACGCGGGGCTGCGCACAGCAGGCTAGCAGAAAGCACAGCTGGAGGCCGGAGGGGCGAGTGCGCGGGTCCGAGGGGACGGTCTTCAGCGCAGGAGGTCCGGCTGACGCGTCGCGTTTCCCACAAGCTTGTACCTCTGCTCTTGCCGTAGAGCCGGGAACCGGAAGTCTCCTAGAGACCAGCTGGGGATTTCCGGACGAGGGCTGCGGCGCTAACGCCATGTGGGAACCTCTGTGAGGAGACCTTGGCTCCGGGTTCTTTTAAGAATTCAGCACTTCGGGTGAGGAGCCGCTTTGTGTGGCTACAGACTGGTGGTTCGCCGCGGGAGGGCAAGGCGCCGGCGGGCTCCCCGGTTGTCGAGAGCCTAGGCGCGGCCCACGGCTGGAGCCCGCAGCGGACGCCGTCTGCCGGCGTCGGGGCTCCGGGGACCGCAGCGGACGCTGTCTGCTGGCGTCGGAGGCTCCGGGGACCGCAGTGGACGCGGTCGGAGGCTCCGGAGCTCGTAACGGACGCCGTCTCCCAAAGTCTCAGGTTCCCGGGTCCGCAGCGGACGCCGTCTCCCGGCATCCCGGGCTCCCGGGCCCGCCGATTCGTGGGTGCTGGAGGGTGTGCGCGGGCAGGAAAGCCGCCTGAACCGGAGGCGGTTAGGGCTTGCGAGCCTCGCGTCCTCTCGTGCACACCTCCCGTGGTTGTTTCTTGTCTGTTTTTAGAGGTCCGCTGCTGAGGAAGATGACGACGTCCTTAGCCCAGCAGCTCCAACGACTCGCCCTCCCTCAAAGTGATCCCAGCCTCTTGTCCAGAGATGAAGTTGCCTCTTTATTGTTTGACCCCAAGGAGGCGGCCACCATCGACAGGGACACTGCCTTTGCCATCGGTGAGCTCCCCTTTCTCTTTGGAAAGGTCTTTGGGAAAAGCATTTGTTTTTTCGGGACCTTGCAGTATTTTCTTGTTTTCTCTTTGGCCCGGCGTTCTTCCCTAGTAATTTTTAACTTGCTAACTTCGGTTAAGAGAAAGACAACAGCTGCCATGCTGGATGCTTGGAATGCATTTAGGCAGTGGAATCTGAGTTTCAGAAATGAAAAAATAAGAGCACGAAGTAAACCAACATCTAAAAAGAACAGCAAAAAAGAGACATTGTGGCTGGCTCGGAGGAGCCTTCCCGGAGAACTGGCTTAGTTATTATAGAGGATATTTAAGCATAAAAGAAAGCAAGAAGGAGAATGACTTGCCTAGAAGGTCTTTCTGTTTTATATAACGAGACAGGATAAATTCTGTGTGTTGAAAACTACAAGTCTGTTGGAGGTTGTGTTGTATGTTATATATGCTGAAAGAATTCATAGGTTTCAGGAGTAAGTACAACTGTAAGAGGATGGAAAGAGTTTACTTGCAAATACTTGTTAAATAAACCTACCTTTTCCTAGGATGCACTGGCCTGGAAGAGCTGCTTGGAATTGATCCTGCCTTTGAGCAGTTTGAAGCACCATTGTTCAGCCAGCTAGCAAAAACCTTGGAGCGCAGTGTTCAGACCAAAGCAGTGAACAAACAGCTGGATGAAAATATTTCATTGTTCCTCATTCACTTGTCCCCTTACTTCCTTCTTAAGCCAGCGCAAAAGTGTCTGGAGTGGTTGATTCACAGGTAGGTAATGGAATTACAGAAATAACTGGGCTATCTGCTTTGATCTCTAAAAAAAAATTAAGTAGTTGAGAACGCCTTACAGTTTAAAGCTGAAAGATTAAATATGTTGAGAGTGATGCCATGTCTAGAACTTGAAATAAGATGCTTTTCTATTAAACATACTACTGAACATCCATTTGTTCTAAATTCCTAGTTCTAAGGAGCTTTAAGGGAGGAGCTAGGATACAACTTGACTTTTCTGAGGTCTGATCTTTCATTACTTTGGAAATTGTGTTGGTAAGTTTTCTGCCTATTCTCTCACTTCTTGGCATCACATCACAGCTGCGCATGCCAGGCAAGTGCTTTAAACTCTAGTCCTTTTGTTGTCTTTTCAGCCAGTTAGTTTTCTCTTTGGGGTATAATCCCATAGTTTCACGTAAGTTGAGAGGAAGTAAATGCTGGTGTAAATGCAGAAATAGTACCACATAACTGTTTGCAGAACCATATTGAGGTGAACTTGATTGAGTACAAAGTAGAATGGTTATTTAAGTGCTCTGTATCTTACAGTGCTGTGATTTTTTATTGATGTCCATTTTAGGTGTTTTTAGCTCATTGATATACAATTTGGACATGCCAGGAAGTGTATACCTATAAATTTTGTGTCAGTTTGAATTGTTTGCTTTTTTCCCAGGTTCCACATCCATCTTTACAATCAAGATAGCCTCATTGGTTGTGTTCTGCCATACCATGAGACGAGAATATTTGTGCGGGTTATACAGCTTCTAAAAATTAATAATTCAAAGCATAAGTGGTTCTGGTTGTTCCCAGTTAAGGTATGATTATTAAATAATGTCTTTTTGTAATCACTGCAAATCTTGATTAACGGATACAGTTTGGAATAAAGTTCTTAGTGCTCCTCCTGAGTTTAGTTCAGATACTACCTCTATCACTTTTGTTTTCCACCTTCCAGTTGAAAGTTACTAATAAAATCTAGCATTTATTTAGTACCTGAAATTAGGCTAGATATTTTACATTATATTATCCTGTATTCCTACAGAACTCTGTTTTCACTGATGACAACAGGCCCAGAAAATCAGGTTACTTGCCAAGTTCACATGACTATGAAGTGTGTAGAGTTGGGGTTAGAATTCCAATCTGATACCATGATTTTTGGTATTTTAGATTTTGGAACTGAAGAATTGGAGGTAATGAAAGGCCAAAAATTAAAAGGATAAGGATAACTTGAAAAGCTTCAGGAAATTATAAAAATTGTGAATAAGCTGTTAGAAATTAATTTACAAACGAATAAAAGGATAGTTCCTTAGCAGATAGGGTCTGGGTGAGATCAGATGGCACAATTACATAAAACCAACTGCTTTGCCATTAGCTCTTTGCAGCATATGGTGGAAGAAAGTTGGTATAAGTTGTTAGAAGTGCATTGCTGCATGTTGAGCATGGTGAACCAGACTGAGAAGAGGACACATGAACATGATAGTAGCCGTGAGACTGCAGTGGTGAGGTCAGCGATCAGAGTGAATTGAGAGGGAAGGAGTGAGGAGTTTTGAATTCACAGCAGACTGTAAGAATCTGGATGTAAAGCACTTGAACTAAAGAGTATCAAGAAGGCCAGCCTATGATAAAGCTGCCTCAAGATCTTTTCCCCTTAGTTCACACACACATCCTTATGCTGTTTAAGAACTTGTATTTCAGGCATCCAGACCTCACTCATCCTAATGGTTACTTTGGATTCTCCTTTCATTGATTTATTCTGAGCACTGTATACAGACCATGCACGATGCTAGGTGATGGGAACAGTGGTATAAATTGGCTGGTTCCTAGTCTCTCTATTTCTGTTACTAGCATTATTTCAAAGCAGTGATAATCCCATATCATATTAATTCAAGCACTAAATACAACCTGCAGAATTCCTAAGAAACTGGAAAGTCCAGATTTTGATAATTGCATATCCAAATGTGACATACAAGCATGCTCTATTGAGTTCTCTGCCTTCATTGTTGGCTGCCTTTTTTGAATTTCTGGAGTTCACACAGCTCTGTTAATCTCATCAACACCAACAGCTATGAGAAGAGATTATATTTTGTGTTTATGAATTATAGCAGTATAAAGACATTACTAGGGTAGGCACTTGAAAGTAATGATCAATTGATGAATATCCTTAATTTCTTGTTCTTTCTGTCAATACCAGCAATCAGGAGTGCCCTTAGCTAAGGGAACTTTGATTACCCACTGCTACAAAGATCTGGGATTCATGGATTTCATTTGTAGTTTGGTTACCAAGTCTGTGAAGGTGAGTAGTGTATTGATTCATGAAGGTATGAGACCATGAGATGGTGGTTGCCTGCTCTGAAAGAGGAAACCATATTAAAGACTTTCCTAGGAATAACAGAATTTTGAAGAAGTTCCATTGTTAAAAGTATGTTGTTTTGGAGCATGAGCAGTTTAAGTCTTTTCTTATCAAAGGTGTCTTTCTACAAAAATAAATTAGTCTGTTCCTTGTCAAGTTGTAGGTAACAGTGATTATTTTAAAAAAGAAGCATCTAAAAATGGTAGAAAAGTTGTTAGGCATTTCATTCTTGTCTTGTTGTGTGTTTATTTGTTGTAACAAGTGTAAAGATTAAATCAAAGGTCAGGACAACTGATTATTTTTGTGTCTTCATCTGATCACCTGTAAGTGTGTTGGTTTGTGTTCCTTGTTTCAGATGTTCGCTGAGCACTCAGGAAGTTTAGCCCCGTTGCACGTGCTTTTGGCTTTTTATGCTTCCACCATCGTGTCTGCTCTAGTGGCTGCTGAGGACATATCAGACAATGTTGTTGCCAAACTATTTCCATATATCCAAAAGGTTGGTCCTGCTGACGTGTCAAGTATTTCATTCTTCATGTAACTTAAGGGAATTTTTTTTTGCTTTAGAAAATTTCATTTAGATATGAATGTTTTTAAATTGGCAGTTTATGTCAGATGACCAAGATTAATCTTTGAGTAAAAATTATGATTTTTTTCAGACCTTAATTAGGTCTTTAAGAATAATACTGCCTGTGTGGCCCTGCTGCCATCTCCAGATCTATCACCTTAGCAGTCTTTCTTGGAAAGAGCAGACAGTCTTCAGGGTGCAAACACTCACCTGTTCTTTTTACACTGGTTCTGCTTCTCAGCTTCCTTCCTCCCAAGTGCCTTGCTGTCTCTGCAGATGCCCTGTGGGGTATAGCTGTTCACTTCCCACCGTTGTCCCAAACTGCTGTTTTTAATCACCTAATTTTTTTTTTTTCTCTATGAGTGATCCAATTGAAGCCTCCCTTCCAGAGATGGGGGTTTTCAGAAAAAACATGTTTCTTTTTGTCAGACACGTAGTAGATATTTGAGTTGGAGATTTTTGAGATACTTTCATCCAAGAACTGTATCTCATCCCTGGGTCCACTCAAGTTCAGCCCATGGATTTTCTACTTCTGAAGAGTGGTTGACTGTCAGTGTATGTTAGATGTTACTGATCTCTACCTTGCTCCTTTTTTAAATTTATTTTTTCACTCATATGTGAAATATAAAATGTGTACATGTTGGGCTAGAGCAGTGAGTGGCTCAGCAGTTGTAGTGTTTGCCTAACATGCATTGGTGGACCCGTTTTGAACCCCAGCACCACATACATAAAACTAAGTATCAGAGAAACAAAGGCCAGATGAGAAAATAAATAAAATTGAATCTCTTAGAAAAAGAAAAATTGCATTTATGGAGTATCATCTGATGCTTTTTATACATACATATGTGGTGTAATGTTTAAATCAGGGCAAACATATTTCCAACATTGACTTTTTTTTAGGGTAAAGTAGCATTGTAAGTAGAAGAAAATAACCCCTAATGCTTGGTCATTTTATGTTTTGAAAAATATATAGGGATTGAAATCGTCTTTACCAGATTACAGAGCTGCAACATACATGATCATATGTCAGATTTCTGTGAAAGTGACAATGGAAGATACCTTCGTTAATTCGCTGGCATCACAGATCATCAGAACATTGACTAAGGTTCCGGCTTTGGTCCAGGATGGATTAGGTTGCTTGATCATTCTCCTGCAGAGACAGAAGCCAGAGAGCCTGGGGAAAAAGTATGTATCATTCAGCTAGAAGTGAGGCTAGTCAAGAGGAATGTGTTTATTTTGAATAGCTCTTTGCAAGATGAGTGAGACTGTTTTTTGTATTGCCATTGTCTCAACTTGTCTACCTCATATGTCCTTGCTTCTTCAAAGGCCTTTTCCTCATTTGTGTAATGTTCCCAATCTTGCTGCAATACTTCATGAGATTTCTGAAACACATGACATCAGCCCTCTTCTACGCTACATGCTTCCCCATCTGGTCGTCGCCATCATTCATCACATTGCAGGTATGTAGTTATATACCTTGTGTCCAGAAGCTCACTTTCTAAAATGTGACTCTTAATAAGAATCACACCCTAGTTAATAACTTCAAACCACGTACAATTCCCACCATCTAATTGTTTCTGTGCAACCTATTAAATAATCCCTACATGAAAAAGACTGTGGTATTATTTTAAAGAATATTACTGAGTAGACTTTTTCTTTCCCTTTTAAGTACCTAGTGATTGTTCACACTATGTATCTCATTCAGCTGCCAAAAAATTCTTATGAGAGTCTTTAAAAATAAAAGTCCAAGCCCCTAGGTTCGATGCCCAGTAAAAAAAAAAAAAAGCATAAAAATCCAAATTATGAAAAAACTCAATTGAAAAGTGATTATTTGTTTTTATTTGTCAATAAATGCAGAAAGAAGGAAGAAATACATGGTCCTTTTGCTACTGGATAATATTAAGAAAGACTTCTAGAATTATGTCAGTCTGTTGGAAAATATGGTTTGCACAACCAAGTATTGGTATAAAACTTGCATTTCAGAGAAGTGGTGACTAAATGGAAATGTGTTTTTCCTATTCTGATGGTGATGAATAATGTGGTCCAGTTGAAGCAGCATCTAACATCAGTTCATGTTTATAGTAAATTTAGACTAGAAGGTTCTAACCTTGGCTCACTAAGGAAGTGTCAAGGTAGAAGTGTAGTCTGTTTTCAGAGATGGTTTATTGAGGGTTAGATTCATGGCCCAGCTTCACCACTAACTTGTAATGTGACCTGGTAGTATTTGTTGTCATCAAGTACTATCATGCATACATATAGAAGAAAGCAGAAGTGCAAAATCATAATCTGTGTATTGCCCCCTGCCCAAATGCAGGGAATTTCAGATAAAAGACAAAAAATGGTTTGAGAAATACAAATGGACTAAACAGATCATACATCTTCAAAAATAGGTAAAAAGCTAAATATCAATTTATGTATTTTAAACTTGTTCCTAGAAATGTTTTCTGCTATAAGTAAATTTAATCATGTGAGCATGCAAAAGAATTTCAATTCAGTTTTAATTTGTTGCATATTAAGGAGAAAAAACTGAAGAAGTGGATGGTGAAATCTACAAGAGACTCTTGGAATCTATACTTAAAAAAATCTCACTGAAGAACAACTTAGACCACTTGTTAGCTAGGTAAACTATTGTTTTCAATATGGTTTTGATTTCACACCTGTGACAGTGTACGCTTCAGGGTTGGTTAGTAGCAGCATAAAAAGCGTTCTGCTTGTCTTTAAAGCTTATAGAAGAAAATGGAAGGTAATGATTAATCTAAATTCAGTGCAGTTTGTGAGTGTTTAAGATTATTTTTTTTAAAAAACAGACCATAATGTCTGAAGTAATACATCATAGTTGATGCTCATTTGGGGACTTAATATTGAGAATAACCATGGAGTGAAAATTTTCTAGTTGGGCATAGTGGTACCCACATAGTCCCAGCTACTTGGGAGACTGAGGTGAGACAGTCGCTTGAGCTTATGAGTTCAAGGCCACCCTGGGCAACACAGAGCCCATCTCAAAAAAAAAAATTAAAAAAATAAAATAATTTATTTCTTCCTTTTCTATAAAGATACTTTGGTCTCTTTCTCTTTTTTTTTCTAATGAAAGAGCAAGAATGTAGGCATTGCAGTAGTATGTGGTTAGAATCCTGCTTCCATCCCTTCCGGTAGAGAAGTAAGTTCTAGGGGTCAGACTCCCTGGATCTGTTTTTGCCATTGTGTGAGCTCAACAGGGACCTGTCTGTAGGTGTCCATCATTTGTCCCCTTGCTCAGACCTCGGGCTGAGAATTAAAGACAGTATACATGTACATGAAGGTTAGCTTAGGCTTGGGAATCAGAACAGGGTTTAAAATTTAAAACCCCACTCTGCTTTTTCTGGCATAGAAGGACTAAGGGTTGACTTTTGTTGCTCTTTATTTGTACCTCAAACAAATTGGAGGATCTTATGTCCTAGCTTTTTTATCAATAAAATACAGGTAGTGTAATTTCTACCTTGTGGAGGTATGACAGTTAGAGATAATATTTGTAAAGCACTTAGAGTAAGGACTGAATGAATAATAACTCATATCTGTTGATATTTCTGATACCTTTTGCAGCCTTCTTTTTGAAGAGTATATTTCATATAGTTCACAGGAGGACATTGACCCTAATAAAATATCTTTGCTTAATGAACAGTTTCTTCCACTCATCAGACTGTTAGAAAGCAAGTAAGTGTTATGTGTGTTTGTGCTTTGTTCATGTGTTCCTCCTGTTCTGTGAGGATAAGGATGTTGTAAAGAAACTCCATATTTTTTTTCCTTTTCGTGAAGGTATAAGTATAGACCCTAAATATATTTGAAATACAAGAGGAAATAGGAGTTGGTGGGGACGGTAGGGAGTATAATTTTTTAATAGAGACTATTTTTGTTCTTGAAGCTATCAGAATACTAAAGTTGATCATTTGGTTTTATCTGTACCATTTGGTAAACTTTTAAGTCTCACCGTTATTTTAAAAATTTTATTTCTTTTATACATGTATGGCGTATGGTCCGTAACTTAATATTAAGAATAGTGAGTGAACTCTGAATCTCTTCCAGATACCCCAGCACGTTAGATGTTGTGTTAGAGGAACACCTAAAAGAAATTACAGATTTTAAAAAGCAGGAGCTTTTCCACCAATTTATTTCTCTTTCTACAAGTGGAGGAAAGTATCAGGTATGTTGTTCTTCTCCAGAGGAATTGTGACATTTAGGAAATAGGGCATTACGTGGTTGCTTGAAGAACTGCAGATGGAAATGAGACGGTGTAGTTTGCCTGGTTGCCTGGAGTAAGGCTCAGAGGCAGGAGCTGAGTAAGCAACTGATCATGATGCTTCTTTTAGGAACATAGTTGTTAGGGAGTTTCACATATGGTGTTCATGAACAGTCACCAGAGGGTAACCTATATAGCATGGTGCTCCTTGTCCTTCTCTGGGTCTGTGCTGTAATGCAGTTCCCACTGGCCATGTGTGGCAGTTTCAGTTGTTGATTAGAATAGATCATGGTCTTGATAGAACTTCTGAAATTGGTGAAGTTCTTACAGGTAGCCTTGAAAATGAATATTATGAAGAAAAATGTGGTTAGTTTTTCGCTTTCATAACTATTAAACTTTCCATCTTTAATGGTGTTGCATTTTCAAATCTTACAATTGATAGGTAGATTTCCTTCTTAGTCTGATTAGATAAATCAACTAAGTTGTCACCAATTTGAGTCTCACTCAGGTTTGTATTCCATCTTCAGTGAGGTGGCTAATTTTGTGATTTTCACTTGGAATTAAATATCTGTAAAAAGGGCAGAGTTACTAAACTAAATTGAACCTGCTTGTTCACACACATATAAAGTCACACCATTAGCAATACAGATGTTTTCATCTGTCGTAATTCACCATGTTCTGGAAAGACAAATTTTGCTTTTTATAGTTTTATATGGATGTTCATGTTGTGTAGTATGGGGTATTTTTTGTTTTTAGTTATTAGTCTTTTGATAATTTTGTTGAACCTACAGATTTTAGCAGATTCTGATACATCCTTGATGCTTAGTCTGAATCATCCGCTTGTTCCTGTGAGACTTCTGGCTGTTAATCATCTGAAAAATGTCATGAGAACATCCAAGGTTTGTGTCAGATAACTTTCAGTTGTGTTTTTGTTTTCTTTCTGATGAGCAGAGTAATTCCAGAATACTGAATTGAAGTTACATTAAGAATTGGCATTCTGGCAGAGCATGGAGCTGCTCAGGAGGCTGAGGCAGGAGGATCACAAGTTCAAGGCCAGCCTGGGCAACTTAGTAAGCCCCTGTCTCAAAATAAAATGTTAAAGGAGAGCTCAGGATGTGGCTCAGTGGTAGAGCACTTGCCTAGCATGTTCAAGGACCTGGGCTCTCAATCCCCAATTATAGAAAAAGTGAGCTGCTAAGATTAGAAATTATCCAGTGACTGACTAGGCATAGTGGTGCACACCCATAATCAGAGTGGCTCAAAAGGCTGAGGCAGGAAGATCACACGTTCAAAGCCAGCTTCAGCAATTTAGCAAGGCCTTAAGCAGCTTAGCGAGACCCTGTCTCCAAACAAAAAATAAATAGGTCTGGGGATGCAACTCAGTGGTTAAGGTGCCCCTGGTTCAGTTGCTGGCACCATAAAAGGGGAGAGGGGAATTGGTATTGTGTACTTACAGAAATGAACTGAATTTTATTAGTTTTATATATTTTTTTATATTTGCTATGTAAATTTTTTAAAATATATTTTTTGTTTTATTCTGTATTTTAAGGAGTTGACTCTGTTTGTGTGTGTGAGAAACAGTTTTATATTTTTAACCAGTTTTTATTTTTCCAACACTTGGCTGTGTATGTAGTCCTGGGGATGGAACCTGGATCCTCACGCATGCCAGGCAAATGCTCCACTGCTGAGCCATTGCTCCAGCCCTTTTAGTAGCTCTTGAAGAAATTTTTGGTGGTATTTGGCAAATAAAACTTAATTTTCTGAATTCTAGAGATTTTACTTTGTCTCTTAACAGATCAACCTATATTTTTAATAAAATTACTTGTTTGCCCCATTCTGTACAGATAAGAATATATTCAGGTTGATTGGCAGTCTTTTTACTGTTAGTATAAATGAGTATATATCTAGCTTCTTTTTGTTTCATTTGCAATTTTAAAAAGAAGAGAATATCTAATTCTGCATGACTGACCTTGTAGTACATTTCCTTGTCCTTGTAAAAAAATCTAGATAATAGTTGTAGCTAACTTGTACTTATCATATGCAAGACACGTGCCGAGCACTGGTGTGTATTTTTAAGCCTACACAACCTTTCAAGTAGGTGTTCTTGTGAGCAGTCCTGTTCCACAGAGCAGTGAGGCCAGAGTTGGGTAACTTGCTGAAGGACTCATACCTAGTGACGATAGAGCTAGGAGGATTTAAGCCTGGACATTCTTGCTCTTCATTCTGTGCACTTCAATATCTGGGCTCTCATTTTAACAAGATCAACTCTGTACTAAAATAATTGTATTTGGATAATAGATAGAATCCAGTTCCTTCAAGGGATACTGGAAGAAGTTTGTACCAAACAGTCACGAACCTCAGAACGCCTGTTCATGTTTGCCTTCTCTAGAGCCTGGGCCCGTGCATCCTGACTGAATTCTTGAGTGCTTTCCACAAACCATGCTGCTTTTCTGGTTTAGTTTTGTGAGGTTTGTAGCTGCAGATGGATTAATTTGTTTTTCTTTTGCTCAGGAAGGCATTGATGAGTCTTTTATAAAAGAAGCTATTCTAACTCGATTAGGTGATGATAACACAGATGTTGTTTTGTCTACTTTGAGTGCTTTTCAGGTGAGTAAATTTGTTGTTTGTGGATGTCTACATTTTGTAAATATTTTATTGCTCTTCTCACAGGATTCTCTGCTCTCAGCATGAAATTATTTTTCCACTGGAAATATGTTCACTTCACAATTTGGTATCTCAGGAAATTCTTCAAAAAGAAAAAGTGCTTTGTAAATTTTCATATTGCTTTTAATGTTTTTATCAACAGCATTACATTGGGACTGTGGAAAATTGGGTCATGAGTGCCACTTCTGAGAAATTGCTCTCACAAACTTTGAAGTTAACACTGGGATCATTAGGAGAAATTCTTTATTGTAAAGTTAATTTGAGAAACACCATATGTGTTTGAGGCAGTTAAATGTTTACTCTGAGTTTTTTTCACTTCTAGATTTTCCAGCAACACTTTAGTGCAGAAGTGACTGTTTCAAATCTTCTGAATCTCTTTCAAAGAGCAGAACTTTCAAAGAATAGGAAGTGGTATGTGTTCATTTCTCCTCCTTTTTCTTCATGCGCTTGAATAGAGTTCTTATAACCAAGAACACATTGATTGTCTTTCTTCTCTTACTCTTTTTTTTTTTTTTTTGCTATTTATAATTTAGTTATGTGGCCTTTTGGTTGTTCTTGAATTTTATAACTAATTTCGGCTTATGTATGTTCATTGTAGTATTTTCTGTGTATGAAATTTTTTAATACGATACAGAAGTAGATAATGTACTAGTAATACATGTTAATAATAATAATAATACATGAATGATACATATATTAACTATCAACATATAATAATGTTAAGGTATATATTAGATAAATTTTGGGAAGTAGGGTGGAAAGAGTTTTCTAATTTTTTACTCTGAACTTTGTAATGGAAAACAAATATACTAAATAAGTTCAGAGGCACATGATACCTCCTGTAGTATTTGATGAGCTCTGATTATTTCATTTTGGGCATTAGCTTTTTCCAGGGTAAAGTAACCAAGCTGCTGAGAGCACATGTCATCTATTTTATAGATACTGCTCTCATTGAGATATTGATTTGATTATTGTGCTGAGTTGATTTTTTTGAATGCATGAGTGAATCTCTGGTATGTAGAGGAGTTGAGAATAGCCAGTGTGATGTGTATCGTAGTTAACCCACTGATATCTCTTAAAAAAAAAACCGACAAGGCACATTTATAAAAGATAATTTATAATAATTTAACTCCTTTGTTAGGGCATGAGAGACCTGTCTCTGAATAATTTTGGTGAGCAGGACAGTAGTCTCTAATGTGTTTCTCAACAAAATGTGCCCACATATCTCTCAGGTACAAGGTCCTTGAGATTGCAGCAGACGTACTCATTCGAGAAGAGGTACTGGGTGGACATGATCAGTTGTTAAATCAGGTGATTGTGCATTTGCTGCCTTTCATGGTCATCACTGAAATTGATATGGACTCTGCTGAGGTGAAAATTGCAGTGTATTTATCAAAATCAGGAATTTGCTCTCTGCATCCTCTACTAAGAGGCTGGAAAGAAGGTAAGTTGGTTTTTAGAAAAAGCAAACAGATAACACTATAAACTTAAAGTGGCTCTTTATTTGCTCTTTAAATAAAATTGTATTTATTTTATGCCAGCGAGATTTAAAAAAAAAAATTGCTGGGCTGCGGTGGTGGCTCAACGGTTTCGGCGCTTGCCTGGCAAGCATAAGGACCCGAGTTCAAACCCCAGCACCACGTACGCAACTAAGTGTTGGAGCAACAAAGGACATGTGTAAAACCAAATAAAGTTGTTTCTCTCTTAAAAAATTGCTAAGTTGAAAAGTATACAGTGAAAAGGAAGCTGACTCACAGGCAAATTCAGAACTGGATAGGAAGAAAGTAAAAAACAGACCTTTGCAGAAAAGTACTTGAATCTAACCCAAATTTCTTACTGAACACAGTTCTTTATGTATGTGTTGGTGCCATATATCCATAATTTTTTACAGCTCTTGAAAATGTGATTAAAAGCACAAGGCCAGGAAAACTAATTGGTGCAGCAAATCAGAAGATCATTCAAGTGCTTGCTGGCAATATAAATTCAGGAGATCCTTCTTCAATGCTGAAAATGGTAGATATCTGTTAGAGTTCACCCCTGGCTTTCCTGCTCTTGATCTTATTTATTTATTTGCATTGATCAACACATTGATTATTTTACTTTAAACAAGTTCAGTGCTGTTCAGTATATTCTGCAAAATGCTTGAGATCCTTGCATTTTATATCATTCTTTTCACTGATTCTATATTGGACTAGTGACAATAATGTATTCTTTTTCACCTTCATTTTCCCCTCTCATTCTCATTTAAAACATTGAAGTCATTTTTATTAAAATAATAAAGGAGAAAATTATTTGCCTTAGCCAGTAAAACTGTGTAAAGTTATAAGCTGTGTGATTTAAACACATTAACCAGTTGGCAAGTGCAATTATCTTCATGATCATTTCTGAGAATATTTATAAGTACTAAGAAATGTGCTTACTCCATTTTTTAAAGGCTTTATATTTGTCATCTCACTTTTTATATAAAACACAATACCTTGATAGGTCTGAGATTGAAAAAGTTGTCGTGTAAAAATAAGAGCTGCCAGTAATGGAGTGTGTTTATTTTTCAAGGTGGAAGATTTAATAAGCGCTGGTGAAAAGGAAACCTTTAGCCTGAAGCAGAAAGTGGCATTTCACGTGATTGTGTCTGTGCTTGTCTCTTGCTGTTCATCCTTAAAAGAAACTCACTTTCCATTTGCAATAAGAGTCTTCAGTTTGTTGCAGAAAAAAATAAAGAAGCTGGAAAGTGTCATTACTGCTGTGGTAAGGAGTGCAGTTTGCAGAAAGTTGAATATTTAGTAAAATGACAACCTGGCCTGTTAATCACAGCAAAACTAAAGCTCAGAGGCTCAGATGCTGTGCCTGGATGCTAGGTGGGAGAATGTGAAGCAGCCTTGGGTAGCAGTAGAGTGCTCAGTTAGGTGCTCTCATGCTTTTTGCAGAAAACCTTGAATTATAGATCATCAAGGTTGTGAGGTTTTATATCTGATGTTTGATCCCCTTTCATCTTTATGGGGTAGTTATCCAAGTTAAACTTAACTACCTCTAGTGGTGAAGAATTGACTTAGTATATTAGCATTTTATTTTCTTTTTTTCTTTTTTTTTTTTTTTTAAGGAAAGGGACAGTGAGAAATAATCGATTTTATTTAGTTTTTATCTGGTTTTCATTGCTCTGACACTTAGTTATGTATTTGGTGCTGGTGTTCAACCTGGGTTCTCACATATGCCAGGCAACCATGATACCACTGAGTCCAGCCTGGTATATTATTAGTACTTGAACAAAATGTTATTTTTATTCTATTATTTACTAAAAAGAGATCTTCTATATATTATTTTGTTTTTATTTGTCCTCCAAACCTGAAAGGAATCCGCATTACAGGATTTGCTAAATGAATTGCATCTTTTTCAAACTTACTTAAACTCTGAGGATTTTATAAATTGTGATTGTAGCCATTGTTAGCTAAAATTATGTAAACTTTAAAAGAATAAATCTTCATATTTTAAAAAGTGGCCCAGGTGGAGTGGTGGTGGCTCAGTGGTTATGGCGCTTGCCTGGCATGCACGAGGATTCGGGTTGGAACCCCAGCAGTACTTACACAGTTAAATATAAGAGCAACAAAGGCCACATGAAAAACTAAATAAAATTGATTCTTTGTCTTTCTCACTGTCCCTCTCCCCTCTCTCTTTAAATAAAAAAGTGTTTGTTTTTCTTATAAGTAGGTAACAGGCTGTTGTAAATTGCTGTTTTGTCTCCCCCCCCCCCAAGAGAAGTAATTTTTTTATTTAGTTTTTCATACTTTCATTCCTTGGACACTTTGTTGTGTACATGATACTGTGGTACTGGGGTTCAAACATGTGTACTGACACATGCCATGCAAGTGTTGTAACCACTGAGCATATTCTTTCTGGGCATATTTTGGGCTGCAGCAGCACTTTGAGCCAATAGGTCCCTCCCAAAAGACATGATTTTATAAAACTGACTTAAGTTTCTTTTCCTTTGGAGATTTTATCATGTAAGCTCTTCAGATTAGCAGTAAACATGTGAAACGAGAGACGTTCCTTTGAAGATTTTTTTTTTCCAACTCTTTGGTATTTAGAAGCATTCCTATTTTTTCCCTATCCTTTATTTGATAGGCTTGATATGAGAAAGTTTGTTTTTAGGGATAGATTTTTAAGGTAAAACAGATAAAATGAAGCCATGTTTAACCTTTTATCTTTTTTTGTGAATAGTAAGACCTTTCTTCAAATCTGTATGAAAGTTATTAATCCTCTCCCCACCAGAATGCCCATATAGACAGAACTTTGCATGTTACCCAAAGAAACATGTACATGTGTCACAGTCTACCCACATAACTCATACTCAGAACTCCTTATGTTTTTTCTTTAACTTTTTAGGAAATCCCCTCAGAATGGCACCCAGAACTAATGGTAGACAGAGGTTTACCCGAGGATCTGTTGACACATTATGTAGAGCAGCTCCACAGTGCCGGGAGGGTTGCAGTGGAGGACTCAGTTTTACTTGTATTTTCCCTGAAGAATTTTATTTATGCGCTGAAGGCTCCTAGGTCTTTTCCTAAAGGTAAGTTGTAAGTCTTTGAAATGTGATAGTCTCCTAACTGCATTCTTAACTCTGATTCTCTGTGCCTTGAATGAAAAGTTCCTGCAGCTTGTTCGCATAGGTCACACGTTGCTCCTCTTTGTCCACATCCCTGTAGATGATACATGGTGGAATCCCGAGCGCCTGGAAGAGGACAGCAGACACTACCTGCACTTGCTCACTGGGCTCTTTGAGATGATCCTCAGGGGTGCCGATGCCATACATTTCAGGGTTCTGATGCAGCTTCTCATGAAGGTACATGGTGCACCACATTCACACATTGTTCCTGTAAGATGATATTGTAGGTTATTTTATTTATGACAGTTTATAATAAAAATGAAAGTTGTCTTTATCCACTGAAGAATATGTAATTAATAAGTAGGCTCTACAAAACAGAACAATAATCTTGACACCCAAGTGGTAGATTGAGCAGAGCCTGACATGCCTGTGCCTCTGCTCATTGTGTTGAGCCCATAAATGCTATTTACAAATTAGACAACTCATGTTCAGAGAGGTTATTCCATATACATAGTCACTCAGGAAATTCATCCTTGGCACCAGTTATCTCCATGTTCCCAGTAATAGGTTCTTGTTGTCTCACTTACTCTCTGCTCAGCATTTAACACCATTCGCATTGCTCACTCCATCTTTTTTTTTTTTTTTTTGTGAGAGAAAGAGAGAATCAGTTTTATTTAGTTTTTCATTTGGATTTCATTGCTCCAACACCTCATTGTGTACGTGGTGCTGGGTATTGAACCCGAAGACTCTCGCATGCAGGGCAAGTGTCATAACTATTGAGCCACCGCTCCAGCCCCCGCTCATTCCATCTTTGAAGTCTTCTTTGATGAAGCTTCCCAGACACCACTCTTACCTTGGTTTTTATTCAGTGTCCTCGCCTTTTTGTTATTTTTGAATGCAAGGTTATAGTGAGGCTTCTGCATATTATTCTTTATTGACATCCTTCCTAATTGATTAAAATACCAAGTGTAGAATAATTTTAGGTAATTAGATGAGGCACAGCATTATATTATTTGTTTTATAATTGTAAGTTAATGCTAAGAAAATTTGGAAGCAGCTTGTTTGAGCAAGAATTTAGCTTCACTTTTTTTCTTTTAATTAGGTACATTTAGAAGATGTTTTCCAGTTATTCAAGTTCCTTTCTGTTTTATGGACCTATGGTTCTAGCCTTTCAAATCCACTTAACTACAGTGTGAAGTCAGTGCTGCAGACTCAGGCTCTTTATGTAGGGTGTGCGATGCTCTCTGCTCAGAAGACCCAGTATAAGCAGCAGCTGGCTTCTGTGTCGTCCCCAGGTATTAAAAGTAGCATTGTTATCTTCTGTCATGTCCAACTGTTAACACTTTCTCTGAATGTGGTTTATGTAGTTTGGAAAGTTGTAATGTTAATTTTTTAAATAACTGCGTGTGTGTATATACATAGATTTGTGCATGTGTATTATTTTTCTAGTTCTAAATATTGCTTTTATGAATGGCACTTGTAGAATTTCACTAAACACAGAAATTTGAATAATAGGAATGGCAGTGAAATTTACCTGAAATTTTTTTTTTTTTTTTAAAAAGAGGGACAGTGAGAGAGACAGAGAAAGAGAGAAACAGCTTTATTTAGTTTTTCACATGGGCTTCGTTGCTCTAACACTTAGTTGTGTATGTGGTGCTGGGGTTTGAACCTGGGTCCTCTCGTGCTTGCCAGGCAATCGCCGAAACCGCTGAGCCACCGCTCCATCCCAACCTGAATTCTTAATATTACAACTATTCATTTTCTGAACATGAGCTACAGAGTTATAAATGAAAGCCAAATCATCATGACACAATTCAGTAAGCAACTGACTACTTATTCAAAAATCCCTCCTGGATTTCTTTCTTTCTTTAGGCATAACTCATTTTTAGGTTCCACTCTAATGAAACATCTGAAGGTAAAGTGTGTAAATATAATTTTTTATAAAGTAGAGTTGCAAGCTGGGACATGATGCTGTACACCTGTAATCCTAGCAACTTGGGTGGCTGATGCAGCAGGATCACAAGTTCAAAGCCAGCCTAGGCAACTTAGCAAAACCTGAGCAACTTAGTGACACCCTGTCTCAAAAAGGAAAAGGGGTAGAGATGTGGCTCAGTGTTTAAGCACACCTGGATTCAGTTTCTGGTACCCCCCCCCCAAAAAAAAAGGTAGAATTGCATATTTAACAAAAGATACAGAATTTTATGCAATTGAATATGATACTGGAGTTGATGTACAGAGCCAAATAAGTGGATCTGCCAGAATTAAACCATAAAAAAAGGATTGAAGATGAAAAAATTGATTAGAATAATGGACATGATTACAAATTTTATTATTTCAGTTTTTAAAATTGTTATCTAGGTGTTGGAGTGGTGGCTCAGCAGTTGGAGCACTTGCCTGGGTTCGAACCCCAGCACCACTTTCACAGCTGGGTGTTGGATAAACAAAGGCCAGATGAAAGAAAGAATAGGATTGATTCTTTCTCTTTTAAATTAAAAAAAAAAATTGAAATCTACATGTTTCCCCTTTGGGTTTTAGTGGTGACATCTCTACTCGTTAATTTGGGAAGCCCTGTTAAAGAAGTCCGTAGGGCTGCCATTCATTGTCTCCAGACCCTCAGTGGAGTGCCATCGCAGTTTCATTTGGTGATAGATCATTTGGTTCCTAAAGCAGAGGAGATCACCTCAGATGCCACCTATGTTATTCAGGTAAACTCTTGGTACACTTATGCACATGAACAAATTTCTCCAATGTTGATATTTTATCTTACAGGGATTTTGATTAAGTCATTGAATTTATAAACTCATAGTTAAGTCAATAACTGCATCTTTTTCCATTTTTAAAAGATTGTAATATTATATATCATTTCTGCTGTTCTTCCCTTTCAATAAAAGACCAATGTTTAACTTTTCATAGTAAGCTATCTTTTGGGTATTGATATTCTTTCCAGTGCTTTAAAGGGAAATGAAAAATATAAGCAGTCCCACATCACTTGGAAAAAAAAATCTTATGTATTTTAGTACGTTTACCCTTTATGGTTCCTTGACCCTTTTTATTCCAATTTTCCTTCTGTTATATTAGGATTTGGCTACTCTATTTGAGGAACTACAGAAAGAAAAGAAGCAGAAATCTCATCAGAAGCTATCTGAAACTTTGAAAAACCTACTTTATTGTGTATATGGGTGCCCGTCTTACATTGCAAAAGACTTGATGAAAGTATTTCAGGAAGTCAGTAGTGAGGTATGTGTGATTTAAGTGGGTTTGTACATTCCATATGACATTATAAAGAATTTTTATAACTGTCTATGTATGAGGAAGACATTTCTAAGAGTTAATGTGTGCTTTCAGAAGTGACAGTTTTCTTAATTTGGGAGGAAGAGTTGAGGTAGAGAAAAGGAATACAGGACATATTGGTGTTTCTTTATGTTTTAAAGTTAAGTGCATCATCCCTTGTCTAATCATTAGTTTAATTTTTAAGCAGATTTTAAATGTACATGGGGTGTACTACTAGAACTGTGGGTATGTCTATTTTGCAAGTTTAAAGTCACAAGGGGCTATGTTTGGACATGAGACTATGAAAGTTCCAAAATTCTTTCCTCATTTATTAAAATATATGTTCATACATTTTTTTCTGGGGGAAAATCCGTAGCTTTCATTATGTTCTCAAGGAAGCTTCTGATAAAAAGAAAGGTTATGAAACACTTGTATATGTGGTGGTATGTGTTGCTGGTCAGCAGAGGAAAAGACTTTCATTCTGGTTCCAAAAATGCCTGACTGACTACAGACTTAGAGAACTAAATGGGTAAAATAATGAAGAGCATTTGGTTCTGTTTTCCACATTTCAGCTCTGAGTTACCCTGGTGTGTCTTAGGAGTGGACAGACGTCTCTGGTAAGGGCCAGGTAGCAAGTACAGTTGGCTCTCTTCTATGGCTTTAGTCAACCTCAGATTTTGAGAAAAAAAAAATCATTTATACTAAACATGTACAAAGCTTTTTCTTATTATTACCTGAATAATACATATAACAGCTATTTCCATAGCTCTTATGTTGTATTAAGTAGTTACAAGTAACCTAGAGGTAATTCAAAGTCAACAGGAGGATGCACATTGGTAATATGTGAACACTGTGTCATTTTATATGAGGGACTTGAGCACCTGTGGATTTTGGTTTGCTGGGGTCCTGGAACGCATTCCCTACAGATACTGAGGGACAACTATATTTTGGGCTCCATAGATCATAGACTCTGTTGCAGCTCCTTGTTTTGACACTGTGTCAGGAAAGCAGATGGTATGAGAACAAGTGAGCATGGCTATGTTTCAGTAAACAAAATTTATAAAAGCAGGTTATCTGCTGAATTTGTCCCCAAGCCATGGTTTGCTGACCTACATATTAACACCTTCACATGCATAATTTGAATTAATGTTGATCATACCAGATTGGAAAGTGTTTGAGGGATGTGCATAGTGTTTTAGCAAACAGCAAAATATTGTTTTAGTCAGATTCTAGTTTGTACTTTCTGTTCTCAAAAAGTCTTAAGGAACAAACACAGATTGGCTCTCAGCTCCCCTCTGAAAGATTAAGAGCTTTGACCATTACAATGGGCCACCAAAGAGGAGGACATGCTTCCCCCCCACACCAGCTTTACCAGTATTTTTTTAAATTTATTTTTATTAGTGGATTATAGTTTTACATAATGTTGGGATTAGTTGTCACATATTCCTAAATGCACACAATTCAGCAATACAGTTTGTTCAGTATCCCCACCACCACCACATCCTCTACCTCCTCCTCCCATCCCCTGATCCCTTGCCTTTCTTCTGGGTCCTATATTGTTTCTAAAAAACCCAAATACAGTGACATAATTCTAAGGACCTGCTCTTAATGTGAACTAATAATGTGATTTGAGTTTTTATCCTGAGTTCCCATCCTTTCCACACAGTGTCTTTTGTTGTTTTTGTAGAGAGAACAAAACACCAGCATTGCTTACTAATAAGTTTCCCATTCCTTAGATGGTGCTTTCTCAGCTCTTGCCATTGGTGGAACAGCTACTGGAAAAGATTGAGAAAGAGCCCGCTGTTGTCCTGAAAGACGAGGCCATTGTTTTGCATCTAACTCTGGGAAAATACAATGAATTCTCTGCCTCCCTTTTACATAAAGACCCTAAGAGTCTAGATATATTTATAAAGGCTGTGCATACAACAAAGGAGCTTGACCTAGGAATGCCAACCATTCAGATCATGGCCCTTGAAAAGGTCAGTGACTTTCATTGGAAACTAAAGGTTGTTACAGCACTTAAAGATGTGTCCTGATAGACTAAACATATCTTAAAGGCACATGATAGGATTCACTTACTATATAAAACTGAATGTCGCCCATAGGTCATTAAAAAGAATTGTAAATGAGAAAATAAAATAGAAAACTATTTATAAGGTGAGAGAAAGATACAGATACCATCTTTGGAGTTCAAACTAGTTCACTGAACTCAGTTTTTTCTACCCCCACCAGATCACAAAGCCATTTTTTGCAGCCATATCAGATGAAAAAGTTCAGCAGAAACTTCTATGCATGCTGTTTGATTTGTTGGTGAACTGTAAAAACTCACATTGTGCTCAGACTATTGGCAGTGTTTTCAAAGGGGTAAGTGGCAAAATTTAATTTTAATTTGTCTGTGATTTAGTCCTTTCCATGTGACAACATGTTTAACTGTCCTGAATTTCACAGTGCTCTGAGAGGTCATATATCGCCATTAGTAAGAAAGATGAAAAAGTAGTCATAAGAGGTACAAAACCAAAATTTAAATCTTTGTTACTTTTTTTTTTTAAGTGAGAAAGAGAGAATCAGTTTTATTTAGTTTTTCATCTGGTTTTTGTTGCTGCAACACTTCCATTGTGTATGTGGGGCTGGGGTTTGAATTCGTGTCCTCACACATGCCAGGCAAATGTTATAACCGCTGAGCCACTGCTCCAGCCCCTGTTATTTTTATTATATGAGATGTTCATAGTTTTAACTAGATAGGATATATGTATGTTGGTTTGGATCTTATTTGTGTCAGCAGGTGCATTCTGCGTGTTTTATTCAAGAAATAAGAAAGGGGCTCCCATGTTGAGCTGGGTGATTTTTTTCTACTTAAATGGTTATATAACATTCGAGATGGAATTGAGAATTCACTTACTGGTTTTATGTGAATATGGAGGCCTAGCTAACAGCAGAATTCCACCTGTTTATTGTGTTTTTTTGAATTCACAGAACTAGAAAATTAGTGTGGTAAAGACCTAGTATCCAGATTTAGCATTTCTCAAAATTTTAATATACTCAATTTCTTTTTATTTGTTGAAGCACTTTAAAATAAATCTTAAAACAAAATGCACCATGCATCTTTTTAAAAATGGACACTTTTCCTATATGAGTATAATGCCATTATTAAACCTGAAAAAAATATTGATTCTATGGTACCATCTAAATACTCTATAGTCATATTTTTATGGTTGTCATAAAAATGCTTTTTTGGGGTTGTCTTCTTTTTAATCAAAATCCAAATGTGATGTTATTTAGATATCACAACAATGTTTTCTAGAGAACGAAATTTCTGGATCCAACTCCATAGCTGAGAAATCTTGGGATATGTGAGAGAGAGAGAGAGATATTCCTTTGCAGCTGATTAAGTTATATCTGGATTTGCACGTGGAAACGGTGTGGGTGATTCTGTGGTGATTAGCTTTCCATTCCAAGGGATGAATATGGAATTGAGTGACAGTGGACTGGAGAACTGGTACCATGTCATAATTAGGGCAAATGCAGGGCTGTAATTTGAGACCCAGCATAAACCCTACTGAGGCAAGTGCGAGGTTGGTTTTGGTTTACACCCCCTTCCTCCTTTCCTTTCTCCAGATTTTCCTTGAGTTCTGCAACAAAATAGTAGCATCAGATGGCAGAAGAGTGGGGCAGACACAGATCCAGGAAGTCATCCTTCCCCCTCATTACTGAAACTGTTATTATGGGGAATGTCTGATTTTTGTCTTACTATAAAGAAATTCCAGAAGACAATTAGAATCACAAGTAACACATGTTCAACAGGCTTTGAATTGTGCACAGCGCTGGTTAAATTAAGATTTAGTACAAAAAAAGAGCATCTTATAACATTTGAAGGATTATTAAAAGAAAAATGTTAACCCAAATCCCTCCATTTTCTATTATAGACATGGACTAGAGGGTATATGAAATATTTGGACACATACCATGTCAGCCAAAGAAAGCTTGGCCTTAAGTTTAAGGCAACTGTACTTCCCACTGTAAACATTATTTTGATTACAAAATACACTGTATGAAATACTTCCTTATATTTGTGACAATAAATATATGCCATATGGTGAAATAAGTGTACACTGATAATGAGTAGATTTCTAAGATACCAGAGCAAGTGTACACCTTTAAACAACTACTGGTATATGGAAATTTTTCAAAATAATACATAAAAAATTGTTAATGGTCTTTGCCTTTGGGGATTGGGTTGGGCTCTAGAGGAATTTTAAAAAGGTGGATGTAAATGTTTTGATCATCTTTTTTTTTTTAAATCATTGTTTATTGCTGAAATCTCATCCCAGTGAATTAATATCAACTATTCTTCCTTCAATATTTCAGATTTCTGTTAATGCTGAACAAGTCAGGATAGAACTGGAACCACCAGATAAAGCTAAATCCTTGGGTACGATTCAGCAAACAAGAAGGCAGAAGATGCAGCAGAAGTAAGAGCTGTTAATGCATGAACACCGCCCCTGGTCAGGCTCTGCGTGTTTGTCATCGTTGTGATGCCCATTAGTTTGCCATAGCTGGGTGCAGTAGCTTTTTCTTAGCAGTGACAGTGTTTGCATTTCCAACTTGTCTTTTTTTCCAGAAAATCACAAGATGTAGAATCTATTCAGGAAGTTGGAGGTTCTTACTGGCATAGAGTAACCCTTATCCTAGAATTGCTGCAGCACAAGAAGAAGCTGAAAAGCCCTCAGATATTGATACCAACTCTTTTTAACTTGCTGTCCAGGTAATGAGATTTGGCTTTGATGATTCATGACAGAATAGAATTCTAATAATTTGCTCATTTTAATTAACATTCTATTTTCAGCATATTCTCTTCTTTAGTCTTTCTGTTGGTATTGTAGTTGAACAATACTAACAATGGTTTCAGGTATGCGTTGCCAGTCCCTAAACGCACTTTATCCTGTGTAAGGTAGTAGGTGACCACTCACCTTAATGCTGTTTTTCTAACTCTCAGTACTGTACCCAGGCTATTGTTACTTGTATTTAAAGATACAGTGCAACATCTGCTTTATTTTTAGGTGTAAATTATTCGATAAATAGCTTTAGCTTATGGCACTGAAGTGTAGAATTACTGTCAAGTGAAAAGTAAAGTAATACTTAACTCTAAAATTCCAAATAGGTTAGTGAAAAGTAAAAAGGAGAAGGACAGAGAATTTGAAGTAAGTGCCTATCTATAAAAGAAATTAAGTTACAAAACTACGTCTTATTTATGGATTTTATATTTAGAATAGTATTTTAGTTATTTTCTGAATATGAGTTCTGGGACAGTAGTCATTAATGTGGTGAATTAAATAACTTTCACATTTCCCATCATTTCTTTTCTGGTTGTCCTGAAGGTGTTTGGAGCCTTTGCCACCAGAGCAGGGGAACATAGAGTATACCAAGCAATTAATTCTTAGTTGTCTGCTCAATATCTGCCAGAAACTCTCCCCAGATGGTGGCAGGATACCTAAAGGTATGTGCTTGTTGGAAGGAAGGGTAGAAAAATTACCTACTTTGAGTGTAAGTGTATATGCCACTTAGATTTTTAAATTTCTTATCACTGTAGATGTTGTAGATGAGGAGAAGTTCAATGTGGAGTTGATAGTTCAGTGCATCCGCCTTTCAGAGATGCCTCAAACTCATCACCATGCCCTTTTACTTTTGGGTACTGTTGCTGGAATATTTCCGGTGAGTGGTAATGATTTAAGACTTGAGCAACTACTTCCGGTATTTTTCTCCCCTGGAAATGCATTAGCACTTATAAATTCACTGAGCTGGGACTAGGGCTATAACTCAGTGGTAGAGTATTTGCCAAGCATGTGTGAGGTCCTGGGTTTGATCCCCCAATACTGCAATAAACAAAGAAAAACAAAAAATAGCTGGATGCAATAGTGCATGCCTGTAATCTCAGAGACCCCGGAGACTCAGGCAGAGAAAGCACAAGTTGGAGGCCAGCCTGGGCAAATTAGCAAGATCCTGTCTCAAAATACATTTTTAACAGTAACCTCCTTCCTTCCACTGGGAAGAGGACCCAGGTGTGTAACTTGTGGTTAGCTCTCAGCCAGTACCTGGGCACACTAAGATAGTGAGGACGAGTGTTGTTTGAAAATTAGTTGCCCATTAACCATCAATTAATTCTTTAAGCAGCCTTTAGCTTCTGACAAAATTAATTTTATTATAACCTACCTCGTTTGAATATTGTGTCCCTTCTATAAAATACATCATTTAAAGATTTTTGAAGAGATTGACAGTATTTTCATGCAGAGCTTAAGTCAGAGGATCTTAATCAGAGCTTGTCCATGAGCTTCTAAGGATCATTAATCTGTTGAAATCATATTTAAGATATATTATGTGGGGCTCTATTTCCTTGGACAAAAGTCTGTAGCTCTCAGAGGAATTGCTATAAATGTTTGTGTACAAGATTTAGCATGGACACATTTTCATTTCTCTTGGATACATACCTAGGAGTGGGAAATCTGGGTTGTGTGGTAACTCTTTTCAAGGAACTGCTGGACTCCAGAGTGCCTGCACAGTTTCATCCCCACTTGTAGTAGTAGTAGTGTATGAGAATTTCAGTTTCTCCTCTTCTTGCCAGAACTTGTTACCTTTCTTATCATAGCCGTCCCAGAAGGTGTGATAGAGTATCTTGGAATCTTGATTTTGTAATTACCTAGCAGCTAATGTGATATTGAGCATCTTTTCATAAGCATATATGCTTTTCATATGCTTTGATCGTTTGTGTATTTTCTTTGAAGAAATGTATTTTAAAATCTTTTGCCTATTTATATATTTTATTTTTGGTGGTGAAAGGGATTAAACCCAGGACCTTGTGTATGCTAGGCCTATTCTCTGAGTTACAGCCCCAAACCCTTGCCCATTTTTAAAGCAGGTTATTTCTCTTTTTATTGGTGGGTTGTAATGAATTATTGCTATCTGATGTATTTAAAATAGAAAATACTGATAATTTTGTTTTCTTTCAGGATAAAGTTCTGCACAATATCATGTCTATTTTTACATTTATGGGTGCTAATGTCATGCGTTTAGATGACACTTACAGTTTTCAAGTTATTAGCAAGACAGTGAAGATGGTTATTCCAGCACTGATTCAGGTAAGTTGTCTGAATACAGCCATCTTCATTACTACTTTTAGCTTTTTGAATGTTGTACAGAAGTGATGTTTAAAAACCTTTCTGAAGTGCTCAAGTACTTGTGGCTTCTAAGTTGTAGAACGGGAAGACTGAGAAGCAGTCTTAGAAATGGTTTCCTTTCCAAAATGTCGTCAGACACGCTGCTGCCAGTGCTACTGTGCTGCAAGGGAGCAGCCACACCAAGTGTTGTAATTAACGTGTGCAGGCTGAGTTTGGTTCAGAAGATCACATCAGTGTAACAGCACGCTTTTGTAGATCAGCAGAAACACTGGAAGAAAAGAAAAGCAACTGTTAAATTTACAGTGGCAACTTGTTAGCATGCTATCTGACCTCTATCAGGCATGCTGTAAGAGTCAGGTCCTCAGGGGAGATGCACAATGCTCTGCCAGTGCAGAGTGAATTGCAGAATACAAAGTGGCCTCAGAGAGGACAGTGTGCTTGTGTACTGGAGGTTTCAGTTTCCCCATTTGTCAGTGTCTTTTCTCATCCTCTTGACCATTCCCGGGATGATCATATTCATATCCTTGCTTTTAATCTGGGCTTTAGATTAGTGTTTTCTGTGTACAATAAGTTGGCAAATTCAAAATATATGCCTACAAAGAAAAAATATATGTATTACTACATTGGCCACAGGAGTAAATGCTAAGGAATTCAGAACCATGTGGGCCAGGATGCAGAAAGTTACCTAGGAAAAAGAATTTGGGGACAAAAGGATGATAGAATTTGCATAGTGAAATGGCAGAGTTGTTAATAGGAGAAAAGGCTTGGTGTGGGCATGTGTATGTGTTGTTCATAGAGTATGATGCTGATCAGTTTGATGAAGCAGGGAATTGAAGACAGGTGAAATAGAGAGCATTGGGCTGTTATTCATTCAGGTGTTTATTCTTTAATTCATTCTCTCATTCAATAATTCTGTTTTGATCACCAGGGTGGTTTGAACTTTATTCTTAAAGCAGCAGGGGGCTTTTCACCCTTTCTTTGCTGTGCTTACTTAGGTCAGACCGATCCTTCTTGAGGCTTAACACAAGTCCTTTGCATTTCTGCAGTCTTGCCAGGTGACCCACACAGGCTGGCCATCTGTGCTGCATGTTAGGTGTCTACCATTTGCCTGTCCTTGTTCATGGGTGCATCTTGTTTCATACAGACTACAGGGCAGAGCTCACATCCTAAACTCTGTGTGTGTTCCCCTCAGGGCCAAATAGCGCCTGGATATAATTGATACTCATTGGATGATTGTCTGTTTGTTTTTTCGGAGAGAGTGAGAGAATCACTTCTATTTATTTTTTCATCTGATTTTTGTTTCCCTGACACTGAGTTGGGTATGTGATGCTAGGGTTTGAACCCAGGTCCTAATGCGCACCAGGCAAGCACCCCAACTGCTCAGCCACACCACTCCAGGCCTTCATTGGATGTTAATTGATGGATCTTGAGACTTCTTTGATAGTTTTTGGAGGGCACTTCCAAAGGCCTCATCTCTTTCTCGTCAAGCTTGTTTTGAGGAGGGTTATTTGCACCTGTTCATGTACCTGCTTTCTGTTCTGTTCTGCAGTCTGATAATGGAGACTCCACAGAAGTCACAAGAAATGTGGAAGAAATCGTGGTCAAAATCATCAGTGTATTCGTGGATGCACTGCCACATGTTCCAGAGCACAGGCGCCTGCCCATCCTTGTTCAGCTTGTGGATACTCTGGGGGCACAAAGATTCCTCTGGGTTCTCCTTGTCTTGCTCTTTGAACAGTACGTCACTAAAACAGTGCTGGTGGCTGCCTGTGGAGAAAAGGTCAGAATGTTGGTGGGGTGGTAAGAAGGAAAATGGTGATGTTCACACAGATTTTGATTATCGTCCAGTTTAAACTTGGCAGTGCCTAATTTGTGTTATTGGCAGTGCTTGCCAGAACCCTTCTCTTTCTTTTTCTGCAGTACTGGGAATTAAATCCAGGGTATTCTACCACTGAGCTACATCCTCAACCTTTTTTATTCTTTATTTTTGAGACAGGGTTTTACTAAGTTGCTGAGACTGAGATCTCTCTGCCTCAGCGTCTGGTAACTGGGATTACAGACATATACCACCATACCCAGCACCTTTTTCAGAAACGTTTTTGGCATTCTTTAAAATTGCTTTCAGAGCTTCTGACCCCTACAATATTCTCTGTAGCAGCAAAACATCTTCCAAGGGCAGTTTCCCTTTTCTGTCAAACAGGTCTGATGCCAAACTGGGTGGTTCTGTTTTAAGCCCAGCAGAATGAGGCTGTGAAGTAAAGAAACTGTCTTTTGAAAGTAGCTTTGAAGGCATTTTATCAGGAAGTGGAAGAGCATCCATGTCACTAGGCACAAACCTAGGTGATGGTTTGGGTGGACAGGGTCAGAACTCACAGGTCTAGGACAGTCTGTGAATGGCATCTCTGGCAGGATCTGAGAATAGATCTAGACCTTCTGGAAGTGAAGTGAGGAGTCGAGTTCCTCTGGAAATCAGAATGCAGGCTGTCCTGGACCTGCCCTCTTGAGTTCCCATGAATGGCTGTTTCACAAAAGGAGTTTGCCAACTTACTCATCTTGTGATGACCATAAGAAAAGATACAATGACTGTGCATGTTTCGGGGTGTTTTTTTTTTCTTTTAAACATGCTTCTCTGTTTATAGGCATCAATACAAATTTGTTAGGTACAATTTTGCTACTTTTGCTCCTTCTCCCCATGTAGGATGCTGTCTTAGAGGCAGACACTGAATTTTGGATCTCAGTCTGCTGTGAGTTTCGTGTCCAACATCAGGTCCAAAGCTTGATGAGCATCCTTGAATACTTGGTGAAGCTGCCAGAGGAAAAGGAGGGTAAGTATGAGTCTAGTATGCCTGCCACCTCTGAGAGGGAGCAGTAAAGGGGAAATGCGCCTTTGCCTTAGCCTGACTTTGGAAGGCCTTTGTTTTTATTTATTTAATTTTTTTTCTTTTAAACAAAGAGGGAGAGAGAGAAAGAATCATTTTCACTTATTTTTCCAACTGGCCTTTGTTTTTCCAACAATTAGTTGTATACGTGGTGCTGGGATTTGAACCCTGGTTCTTGTGCATGCCAGGTGGCAAGTGCTCCAGCTGCTGGGCCCCTTAATTAATCGTTTTTAATCTGAGTTTCTGATTGTGTGGTCTCTTGAGTCCTGTGGGAAAGAGTTAGCAGTTCTGCTTCCCCTTTTCCACGTGGCTTTTGTTCTGTGCCTCGCACGCACATTGCCTGTGAAGTGTGCCCAGTGTCCAGAATGAATTATGTTAAAATGACAGTAAGTCAGCTGGACTCATAAGCTGTCTGTGAACACATTAGCAACAAAAGAATAAAAATAGGTAGCATAGCAGTTGTACTTGAAGGTTAAACTTTCCCGTGGAGCAGTCTTGATTCAAGTTGCTGGTAGCACCAACAGGGCTGGCTGAAGGCAGGGCTGACGCACTGAACGTCCTCAGTCCTCTGCTTTTGCAGCAGAGTAGCCAGGTGCACTAAAAGGAAGGTGCTGAGCCCTCCCAGAACTGTTTTCTCTGTGTGTGACCAGCTGTGGACCTTGTCACCTGTGTGCAGTTGGCTCAGGTATGACAGGAGCAGACCAGGAAGGAGCCTAGAGAGCTGTAGCTGGCAGCATGGTGAAGGAAGAGTCTTCATCATGAGTCATTCTCTAAGACAAAGTGGGCTTTTTTGTTTTGGTTTGGGTTTTTAAGTGCTGGAGATTGAACTCAGGACCTTTCACATGCTAGGCAAGTGCCTTTCCGCTGAACTTTACCTCCAGTCCCTTAGGACAGTGGTTTTTAAGTAGCCTCCTGAGACCCCCTAACCATTGTACCTCCAGCCTGTTTATTTTAAATACATCGGGATAAAGAATTCTTCTAAAATTGGAAGTTATAGAACACACATTTTCAGGCTTTTAGAACTAAGCCGTAAGGCTATTTCATAGGCTTTTTTAGCCTACATGGGCAGTCATGAAAGTGCCCCTGAATTTCCTGGGTCTCTGTCTGGAGCCAGCATGTAAAGGCTCCTAAAGTGTCTCAGTTACCCTGTTATGTTTTGGTTGTTGGCTTACACACCTCTTCTGAGGACTGAAGGGTACTTTCTTGGCAAGTAGCCTCCTGTTTGTTGCTAACTGGGAAAGGAAGAGCCATGTGTCATATTTTAGGTTTTTCTGTCTGAAATAGCATCCCACTTGCCCTGCTGTGCTTGAGTTCATTCTGGCCAGGAGTCAGTGTGAATGAGGCCACTTGTTGTTGCTGTTTTTCAGAAGCCATTTCCAAGGCAGTATCTAATAAGTCACAAGAAGAAATGCTTCAGATTTTTAACGTAGACACCCATACCAGCAAGCAGTTGCGGCATTTTAAGTTTCTGTCAGTGTCCTTCATGGCCCAGCTCCTGGCTTCCGACAGTTTTCTCAAAAAGGTGAGGTCCTTAAATATGTTTATGATAAAATACTCCTGCTTTTTTTTTTATTAGATGGATATAGAGTTACAATTGAGAGGGAAACATCAAACATTCAAGAACCAACGTATGTATACTTAGTTATCCAGGGCTAATGCCATATCATGGATGCTCAACTTGGGTTCCCCATGTTATGTTTCCCCCAGAAGAACCCCTGAGTTAAAAAAAATGGAACGCTTCACGAATTTGCGTGTCATCCTTGCGCAGGGGCCATGCTAATCTTCTCTGAATACTCCTGCCTTTTCTAAAGAAACTGGGTTTTCAACTAGTGAAGATAGCCTAGCAAATGTGTGGTGAAAATGTGGGGTATGCCTCCAAAAATAACAGAAAAAATAGTACACTTCACCATGAGTTACTGTTTGGCATGCTCCGCCAGGGTTGAATGTGTAAGCCCTGTGAACAGGTGATTTCATTCTCAACAGCTGTATAGCCAGCATAAGGGTGTGAACACGTGCACTGGAAGTCCCCAACAAGGATGTTTTCAGCAGCCTTTTTCTTGGTGCTGAACTGGTAGCAACCAGTTTGTCTACCAGTAGAGTGGATAGATGGCTGTGGTCACACATGAGCACAGATGGATACCATAGCCACCCGCGAATCTGAAATGATGCAGAAAGAAATACTAGGCACCAAAGAAAGTGTACCCTGATTTCCATTATATAAAATTAGAAATGGGCAGAATAAGCTTATGGTTTTAGAAGATAAGATGGTGGTATCTTTGAGGAGGAGGAGGATGGGGCATGTGGGAGGAAGTGTGTGGGAGGGGCTCTGGGCTGCTGATGGTGTGCCCGAGTGTTACCTGGGCCTGGTGAGCTCTGCACGGATGATTGGGGTGCTCTGCTGTGCTGCCTGTGATAAGCCTCAGCTTAGACTATGACCAAGGATACAGAAATGGTTTAGCATTGGAACATTTATTAAAGTACTGTAACACATTAACAGAGCAAAATATTCAAGATTATTGATCTATTGGATTTTTTTCTATGTGAACATTCATTTGTGATTCAAGGGGGAAAAAATCCTCCTAGATGGGCTTTGGGGTGATAAAAGTATCTATTAGAAGCCTGTTGTCTGTATCATGCCTACTTAATAATGAAACATTGATGGTTTTCCTGCTAAAGTCAGGAACAAAGGTGCCTTCTAATCAGGAAAAGAAATAACATAAAAGAATCAGGAAAAAAAGAATCAACAAATTTTTAGAGTTTATTAGTCTTACATATCATTATATGATGCCACTATTTTTACCTTATTTAAAAATAGAAAAATATTTCATATACAGCAAAAACATAGACTTATAAGAATAAGCTTAACAATATATTCAAATACATTAAGGAACAATGTCCAGAATACTAAAGAACACAGAGGAAGAATAGAAGAAATGGAAAGAGACATTGTTTATGCACAAGAAGGACACACTGAAGATTCCAATTCTTCAGAGGTTAATCTGGAAATTCAGTGCCCTTGCATGTTTTAAATGACCTTGAGAAGTTGATTCCCAAATGCACAGGATTAAGGACAGTGGAGCAAGAGGAAACAGATGGATCAGTGTGACCCAGCAGTAAGCTCAGAAACACATTGGGGTGTGGGTAGGTAGAATGGCAGGTGGGGAGAAAGAATCAGTGCTGTGCGATTTGTTTTCTGTTTGTGGTGGGAAAAGTCTCTGGTCTCACACCATGTGCAACAAATAATTTTAGGTAGAGTAAAAACTTTAGTATGAAAAGGCATCACTTAGAACTTTTAGAAGAAAGCTAAGAAGAACAATATTGTTAGCACAGTTAAATAAGAATTTTTCTTTAAAATTTCGGTTCAACAAAAAACTACCATTATTTGAAAAGAAAGCCACAGACCATGAGAAGTTTATCGCTCTGCATAAATAAAAAAGCATCCATTTCCATGAAAACAACTGGCAAAGGATGTGAATTCAGTGAAGAGAAATCACAAATGACCAGTTACACAATTCAGCCTCCCTACTGAGTAGGAAATACAGATTTAATGAGATGTCACCATGGTGCCCATCAAATTGGTAAAATTGTAAAAGCTATTCATACCAAGCAGTGGTACACAGTGGTGGGTACTATGAGTTGGTCCAGACTTCAGAAGGCACTTGGCAGGATCCTGCAGGATCAGAGGTTTATTAATCCCATCCTTAGGCATTTACTCTACAAAAACTGGTGTAGAAGCTCAAGAGACTTACAATTTTTTTATTTAATTTTTTTTAGAATTATTAGTATAGGTTGGACATTCCAAATTGGAAATGCTTCAAAACCCAAATCTCTTTGAGCACTAACATGACACCACACGTAGGTAGGAAATTCCACATCTGAGCTCATGTGATGTGTCATAAATCACAGCACAGGTGCACTAAAAACATTTTCTCTAACTTCCTACAGGTTGTATGTATAAAGTGTCCATAAAACATCAGTGAATTCTGTGTTCAGGCTTGGTCTCATCCTCATGATATATCATTATGTATATGCAAATCTGTATTGTCCCAAAAATCTAAAAATACTTGAAATGTGTGAAACATCTTCTTGTCCCAAGCCTTTCAGACAAGAGACACTAAAGCTGTAAAGGGGGAAAAAATGAACATAATCTAAACATCTAGCAAGAGGCAAATGGTAGGAAACAGTGTCTACAGAAGACAGCCGTGTGCAGAAGCGGACGTACCCGAGCAGTGCAAGTGCCCAGCACAGTTCTCAGAAATCTGTGTGCCAGAAAAGCACATTGTTAAACATGTGCTATATGGAGACACTTGATAGCAGATTCCACACGGTGCTCTGGAGTCCTAGGGCAGGAGAGGGTGGACCAGGGAGCAGTATGTAGGGTACCACAGGTGTCCAGATGTGTAACTCTGCAACCGATTATTCTGAATGAGCTAATCATGTCAGCATTTCAGTAAATGAGGTGATGGGCAAGTATTACACAACTGCTGTATTTTTCTGAATTTTTTTCATACTTCACAGATACAAAAGAATGAAACTACACTAAATTAGGAGAATCAGTTAACCATAGTCCCGTGAGGGTGATCTGAACCTGATGAAATTATAGTGTCAGAAAATTTAATGGGAAGTCTGCATGGATAGTTCTGAGTTTCATTGAGCCTACGTCGCTCGAAACCATTATCAGTATCCATACTGTTATCTAATGGAACTTTCTTTAAAATGCAGGTGGTTGAAAGTGGTGGTGCTCAAATTTTAAACGGCCTTGAACAGAGGTATGTTTATTTTTTCCACTTTTTGTATGGAAATAATTTCAAGCCTATAGAAAAACTGTAAGAATAGAGCATGAACTCTCATGCACTGTTGTAGCCAAGTTGACCAGTGGACATTTTGTGCTACATTTACTTTATCATTCTCTCTGCGTACCATTTGATACTAAGTCTTATGCAGTATGCTCCCTTTCCCCTGAAATGTACATTCTAGTGTACATTTCCCAAATAAGCAGTACCATGAGATGGTTACCAGGGGCCCGAGCTGGATTAAGGGTTCTTTCCAGACAGAGGCCGCTATTTACTTCTCAGTAGGATTTCCCTATAGTGAGAATCCCTGCTTTCCTTTCCTTTCCACATAATTTTTGAAATAATTCAACACAAAATTATTAAATATCATTTTCCATTGAAACACTCCGCACGAGATAGATACATGTGAACCCTTTAAATGCCTTCAGCTGCTGTTTGTTGAGTGTGTCTCCTGCGTCTAGGTTGCTGGAAACTGTTCTTGGCTATATCAACGCTGTAGCACAGTCCATGGAGAAAAACGCAGACAAACTAACTGTGAAGTTTTGGCGAGCACTTCTTAGCAAAGCTTATGACATGTTGGATAAGGTGGGTTCTCATTGCTCCCCTTAATTTCTGAACTTTGTCATTTCTTTTTTTTTTTTTTTTTTTTTTTTAAGAGAGAATCAATTTTTTTTTGTTTTTTTTTTTCCACATGGCTTTCGTTGCTCCAACACTTCATTGCATTGTGTACGTAGTGTTGGGGCAGGGGTTGAACCTGCGTCCTCACACATGCAAGACAAGCGCTTCAACCACTGAGCCAGGCTCCAGCCCTGTCGTTGGTTTTTATGTCTTTGAAAAATTATTTAACATGAACTTTTACTTAAAGAATAAATTTAGCAATACCTTTTATTAATATATTGAAGCTGAGATTTTTTTTTTAAAGAGAGAAGGACAGAGAGAACCAATTTTTATTTAGTTTTTCATATGGCTTTCGTTGCATTGACACTTAGTTGTATAGGTGGTGCTGGGGTTTGAACCCACATACTCGCGCATGCCGGGCAGGCGCCGTAACCACCGAGTCATTGCTCCAGCCCCCAAGAGCTTTTTTTTTTTTTTTTTTTTTAATCAATTTTATTTATTTTTCCATCTGGCTCTTGTTTCTCCAACACCCTGTTGTGACACTTAGTTATGTATGTGGTGCTGGGATTGAAATCTGGATCCTCACACATGCCAGGCAAGCAAGCTCTCCAACCACTGAGCTGTGGCTCCAGCCGCTCAGAATTGGTTTTTGTTTTTTTAAGAGACAGTTGAGAAGGGCTGGAGCCGTGACTCAGCAGTTTCGGCGCTTGCCTGGCAAGCACGAGGACGTGGGTTCAAACCCCAGCACCACGTACGCAACTGAGTGTTGGAGCAACTAAGGCCATGTGAAAAACTAAATAAAGTAGTTTCTCTCTTTCTCTATGTCACTGTCCCTCTCTCTTTTAAAAAAAGAAAAAAAAAAAGACAGTTGAGAGAATCAATTTTATTTATTTTTACATCTAGCCTTTGTTTCTCCAGCACTTAGTTACATATGTAGTGTTGGGTTTTGAGCTCGGGTCCTCACACATGCCAGACAAGCACTCTTAACAACTGAGCTACGGCTCCAGCCCTCAGATTGTTCTTGAAAAGAATCTCTCGATGACTATAAGTAAACTTCTCTGGGAAAAAAATGATTTCCTACCAAATTGTGCTTCAGTAAATGTGATGTTTTGAATAGTCATGTAATAAGTAATGGTCCACTTCATTCAAATGGAATAAAATTAAAATATATTAGGTATGTTAGGTAAATCATTGGCTTTGAAATTAGGGTCACTGTTCAGTTTAGCTAAATTATGTGGCTACATGGCCTGGAACAATTCACTTGTTTTTGCAATCAGGGTTTTTGTTGTGTTTTAGTTATTTAATACTAAGTAATGACTAGTACTAGTGGAAAGGTTAGTGTAAGAATTACACAAGTGTATGTGAAAATGTCTGGTGCCCAGAGGTGTGCAGTAACTTTCTTAATCGAAGTTTGTTTTTTTCCATCTTTTTCCTTTTTTGTTAAATATGATCTTCCCTGTAGGTCAATGCCTTGTTGCCCACAGAAACATTCATCACTGTGATTAGAGGTCTGGTGAGCAATCCCCTACCGTCCGTTCGCCGGAAAGCACTGGATCTTTTGAATAACAAGCTCCAGCAGAATACATCCTGGAAGAGGAAGACAGTGAGTGAAACTGCTTCGTGGTCCTGGATAGCGCCCTCTGTTCAAGAGCTGCATTTAACTCCCTGAACTTTCTCCACGGTGCCATTTAAAATTGAAGACTGTCATTATCTAAATATAATACTGTATTGTACATGCGTTTTAAAAAGGGGGCTGTTAATTGTAATAATGACACAGGTGTGTTGCAAGAGTGCTTCAGTGGAATTCAGTCTAATGGAATTACTGCGTGATAGGGACCACACATTACTTTAGCTATAGCATAATTTTAGTCCTTTCCCACTGGGGTGCTTTATTTAAATCAAAGGTAGACAGAGCATGTGTGCTTGGTTAGCAGTAAAGAAAGCAGATGGAAAAACCATTGCTCGAATATAATCGTGAGGCTTGGGACCCTCAGTCTGATGTGCACTGAGAGTAGTCTCAAGCTGTGAAGGCAGAAAATGGACTAGCAGTTTTTGCAGCTTTAATTGGGAACTGTGGCTTCCTTTTCAGGTTTACCGTTTCCTCAAACTGGTTCCAGTACTTTTGGGCATTGTGTGGCGGAAGAAAAAGGACGGGGAAGAACAAGCCATCAACAGACAAACGGCTCTGTACACCCTAAAGCTTCTGTGCAAGAATTTTGGTGCAGGAAATCCAGAGAGTTTTGTGCCAGTGTTGAACACTGCAGTGAAACTGATTGCTCCAGAAAGAACGGAAGACAAGAATGTTCTAGGAAGTGCCCTGCTGTGCATAGCAGAGGTGGCCTCCACACTGGAAGTGCTGGCCATTCCTCAGCTTCCCAGGTATGCTGCTGGAGACTTGCACAGGAAACATTACAGTTATGTGCAGGTTGAAAAGAATGCCTTGGTGACTTTTCTTGGCCTTAGTGGAAATCACATAAAAGTAGATTTGTGTAAGAGTTGATCTTCCCTTCAAATTGGAAAATACAGTGTTGCCATTTGTCTTCAGACATGCTTTGCTTTGTCCCCACTATTCCTCCCCATTGACAAGCTGTGACTGGAAAGCAGGGGTGAAGCTCCTTACAGAGTGGCCTCCTGCTGCCAGTTTGGGAGTTGGACGCTCCTGACCGTCTGTGTCTGGGACCAGAACCATCTGCACAGCCAGCACAGGTTACCGAGCTGCTAGAGCTCTGCTACCTATAAAGCACAGGCAGGCCCACCCACCCTGCAGGGCTCCCACAGGACGGACTTGTCAGGCATTTTGCACAGTCCTGACACAGTGAGTGTTCAGTAATGGAAACACATTGTTATTTTTAGCAGTTACTCTTAACACTGACAGTGGGAGATTCCTTGCACTTAGGTCAGGTAAGATGTGTAGACTGCGTTTTGTGCATTGTGGGGTATGCAGTGATGTGATGGGCAAAGTTTGTTTGGGTTTTTCCATATCGTCCCCTACTTCATTCGCTATGTTTATTTGAAGTTCCTCTGACACGCTTGCTCCTTCCTTCTAGCCTGATGCCATCATTGCTGGCGGCAGTGAGGAGCAGCAATGAGCTGGTCTGCAGTGAGATGTGTCTGCTCAGTGCCCTGGCTGCCCTGCACAAGGTTGTGGAGACTCTCCCGCACTTCATGAGTCCCTACCTGGAAGGTGTTCTGTCCCAGGTGAGTCATGACACTGCAAGATGGCTGTGTTAGGGTGTGTAGTATGGCGGGGGAGAGCAAAGGATTTCCATTTAAATCATTTGAAGGATCTTCTTCAATGATAGTTTCTTTTCACTGATTCTTCTGAAAAGATGTGCCTCTATCCTTCTGTTGCCCTTTCTGTTTGACGTAAAGCTGACAGGAATTGGTGTTCAGTGGGCTCTTCTTCCTGACTGTGCAGAATGTATTTATTGCTCTTTTTCACTCTGTGGTGTGTCTCTTTTTTTAAGAGAGAGAGGAACAGTAAAGGAGAATTATCAATATTATTTTGGTTTTCATGTGTCTTTTCTTGCTCCGACACTTAGTTGTGTACGTGGTGCCTGGGTTTGAACCTCATGCATGCCAGGCAAGTGCCATAACCGATGAGCCACCGCTCTAGCCCCAAAATCCTTCTTAACTAAGGCATTTTGTATGGTGGAATTCCTGCAGCTGCCTTCCAGGTCATTAATGACCTGTGAGCACACTAGGCAAGTGGTTCCTCTGATTAGAAATATGTAAGAGGGCTGGAGCGGTTCCTGCACTTGCCTGGCATGCACGAGGATGCAAGTTCAAACCCTAGCACCATATACACGACTAAGTGTTGAAGCAACAAAGGCCACATGAAAAACTAAAAATTGATTCTCTCTCTGTTCCTCTTTTTTAAAAAAAAAAAAAGTGTGTAAGAATATTGGCCTCTAGTTGTTGCTGTTCTGTCACATTGATCATTTGCCATTTATGAGGGTAGGAACCTTAACAACCATGGTGTACCTGAGTCACCCAATTCACATACTCCATTGCAAGGGCTTGAAAATGGCCTTCAGGGGCTGTGTGTGGCTCAGCAGTGGAGTGCTTACCTAGAAACTAGCATGCCTGAGGCTCTGGGTTCTGTCCCCAGTGCTGGGGGAGAGGGGTGCTCCCTCGTAGAAAGGAGCCTAGGTTGTGAGGAGCTTTTTGATTGTTTTGGTGCCAGGGATAGAAACCAACAGTGCTTAACCACTGAGCCACAATCCTCAGCAACCTCTGCACCCCCCTGCCTTTTTTTTTTTTTAAATTTTGAGACAAGATCTCCTAAGTTGCTTTAGGGCTTTGCTAATTTGCTGAAGCTGGCTTTGAACTTGAGATCCTCCTGCCTCAGCCTCCCAAGCCGCTGGAATTACATGCATGTACCACAGTGCCCTACTGCTTTCTCAGTTTTTAGCAAGAACGAATCTGACCCTTCTGAGGGTCCCACCCAGATTCCTGCCTAAGATTATCAGTCTGGGTTCTCTGTGTTCCTGCGTGCACTGCTTACCTTATCCCTGGCTCCCAGTTGGGAACCTACTCAGGATTGGCTCTCAAAGAAATCCTGTGTTTGGCTGAAATAGTGCGGGGCTTCCCAAAGACTGTTGTTTGAGTTGACCTGGTGTCATTGCTGAGCCTTCTGCATGTGTGTGTTTGTCCACAGAGCCGTCATGGCCTCAGTTGCTATTTTTTATGTTCCCATAGGTGATTCATTTGGAGAAAATCACTAGTGAAATGGGGTCTGCATCACAGGCTAATGTCCGTCTCACATCTCTTAAGACGACCCTGGCCACTAGACTGTCACCTCGAGTCTTACTGCCTGCCATTAGCAAAACCTACAAGCAGATTGCTAGGAACTGGGAGGTGAGATTGTTTGGGTCCTAGACTCTAGAGACAGAGAGTTGGTACTGAAATTTTTAAGTTTTCACTCCAAGAAGAATTGTTGAGTTCTAGAAATAAGAGTGGCCTCTCTGCTATGTTTGTGGTAGAATACCATGAGCTCATTTATGAGCATCTTGCAAGAGCACATCGGGGTGATGAAGAAGGAGGAGCTCACCTCCCATCAGTCTCAGCTGACTGCCTTCTTCCTGGAGGCACTGGACTTCCGGGCACAGCACTCAGAGGTGAGCTGGCCTCTATTCTCTCATAGACCTAGGGTTGTCATCTCTCTCTGGCAAGAAAAGTTTCATCGTGCAGTAGCTATACTTGCCGAATAATTTAAGAGTCAGTAATCTGGCTAACATATGAGCCCTTCCATTTCCAGGATGATCTGGAGAAAATTGGGGAAACAGAAAGTTGTATCATTGACTGTCTGGTGGCCATGGTTGTAAAGCTCTCCGAGGTCACATTCAGACCCCTGTTCTTCAAGGTGAGCCGTTCTTCCTCTGCTTCCCCTTCATGCTTCGATGCATGCAGAGGCCTGAGTAGAAAATGCTAATCTTCTGTTACGGTTTTAGCTGTTTGATTGGGCCAAAACAGAAGATGCCCCAAAGGACAGACTGTTGACATTTTATAACCTGGCAGACTGCATTGCTGGAAAACTGAAGGGACTTTTTACTCTGTTTGCCGGCCACTTGGTAAAACCTTTTGCTGATACCTTGAACCAGGTTAACATCTCCAAAACAGGTTAGTAGCTCCTTCACTTCAGTCCACATCTGTGCTCTGCATACCTTAGACTAGATACCGCTTGGAAGGTTCTTGAGCCTCTTGGCTAAGGAGGCTGTTTTTACTTCATTGTTGTCCACCATTGAAGTGATTGCTTTCACATTGTAGAATAGAGATTTCTTTCTTCTTTCTTTCGTTCTTTCTTTCTTTCTTTCTTTCTTTGTTTTGGGAGGGACTGTGAGAGAGAGACAGACAATCAGTTTTAGTTTTTTGTGTGACTTTTGTTGCTTGAACACTTCATTGTGTATGTGGTGCTGGGGTTCAAACCTGTGTACATGATGCATGCCAGACAGGTGCTATAACCACTGAGCCACCACCCCAGCCCCCGAATAGTGTTATTTGAATCAGGAGAAAGAATAAAATAAACGGGCATTATTACTAGTCATCGGCAGTAACTAAACCATTAAAATCAGTGCTGAGGGAATAGTTTAGTGGTAGAGCACTTGCCTAGCATGCTAGTAGGCCCTGTTGTTAAATCCCCAGCAACCCCTCAGAAAAGGAAAAAATTTTAAATTAAGGTTGGTCTATTCTTTACTGCTAATTAAGTGATCAAAGGTGACAGTTGAGGTAATTTAACTTGCCAAACTGAGTATTAGAATCTTAAGTCCAAGAGATGAAATCACTTCTGAGAAACTATCCATTTGATGCTTGTCTACCTTCACGCTGATGATTTCAAGGTCATTTTTTTTTTTTTTAAGAGGAACAGTGAGAGTTTTTTATTTAGTTTTTCATTGCTCTGACACTTTGTTGCATGTGGCGCTAGGGTTCAAACCCGCATCCTCACACATGCCAGGCAAGCACCGTAACTGCTGAGCCACTGCACCAGCCCTTCAAGGTCATATATGTTTTTTTCCTCTGGGATAGTATGAAAGCATTCTTT
>PVKS010001466.1:50738-141251 GCA_004027875.1 Aplodontia rufa | reverse complement strand
GTGGGATTTTTATTTCTCCAACACTTAGTTGTATATGTGGTGCTGGGGTTGAACCCAGGTCTTTGTGTATGCCAGACAAGCACTCTACTGCTGAGCCACTGCTCTAGCTCCCTGGGGAAAGTTTAGTTTAATATAAATTGGTCTTCTATTACTTGAAAGTCAAATTATCTTGTATGGGACAAATCTTCACTCCTAAAGTTAACCTGTCATAGAAGTACCTTGCTTCATGAGGTAGTGAGCTAATTAGACCTGAAATATTCAAGCAGGGTGTATACTAGAAGTTAATTTATCAATAAAATAGCTATTTATCACAAAGAGTACACAACACATTCTGCTAACAGAAAGAAGTTTTAAGCTAGATGAGAATTGGATTAAAGGTATTATATTTATCCCTTCAAATTATGTATAAATGTCTAAATATTCCATTCTCATAATCAGTAAAATATAATATTTAAAGTACTTGTCAGAGGATGAAACCTCAACCACGCTGCAACCTAGAATTACTCAATGCTGTACTGAAAGAAGCTAGATTTATGTATTCTTTTTAAAAGGAAGATGCTGTTCAACAAATCTTCATGGGTTGACCTGAAAAAAAAAAAAAAGAGAATATCATTTTTATGAGTAGATGTTTTTGTCAGCTTTTTCACTGCTGTGACCAAAGGGCCTAAGAAAGAACAATTAGAGGAGGAAAAGTTTATTTGAGGGCTCATGGTTCAGAGGTCTCAGTTCATAGAGAGTTGGTTCCATTCTTCAGGGCCTGAGATGAGGCAGAACATCATGGTGGAAGGGCATGGTGGAGTAGAGCAGCTGAGGACTGAGAACATGGCCCCAGGAAGAAGAGAGAGAGAGAGAGAGGGAGGGAGGGAAAGAGAGAGAGAGAGCGAGAGCACTGTGCTCAACAAGGACAAACTATAAACCCCAGAGGCACACCCCCAGGTACCCCCCTTCTTCAGCCACATCCTACCTGCTTACAGTACTTGTCAGGGGATTAATACACTGATCGGGTTAGACCTCTTACAACCCAACCACTTCACCTCTGAACTTTCATGCATTGTCATACACATGAGCTTTTGGGGGATACCACATATCTAAACCTTCACAGTAGAGTAGTCCTCCTTTATCTGCCGTTTTCTTTCTGTGCTGTCTGCTACCTATGATCAACTACGGTCTGAAGAAATTAAATGAAAAACTCCAGAAATCAGCAATTCCTCTGTTTTGGAGTGTTCTCTAGTATGAGTAGCTAATGAAATCATTAGTAACTTAATAGCCACCTCCGTTATCAGATCAACTGTGGTGCTATGGCAGTGCTTGTGTTCAAAGGACCCTTATTTTACTTTAAAATGGCGCCAAAATGCAAGAGTAGTGGTGCTGGCAATGTCATCGCAGTTATTTGTTGTTAATCTCTACTGTGCCTAATCTGTAAATTAAACTTTGCCATAGAAAAAAACAGAGTACGGATGGGATTGTTCCTATACGATTGACGCAGCCACTGGGGATCTTAGAATGTGTTCCTCGTGAGCAACAGGGACCTTTGTGTGTGTGCTGGGTTCAGACTACTGGGTTTGACTACTAACTCTGCTGCTTTTAATCTATGTGATCTTGGACAAATGCTCACATTTTCTTTTCCTCAGTTCCCTATTCTGTAAAATGGGAATGAAAAGAAGAGTCATTGTAGGGTTTTCATATTCATTTTATATTGCATAAGTGCTGAGAAAGTTTCTGACACAGAGAAAGCATTAAAAATGCTTTATTATCACCAGAGACCTCAATTCCTGAAGCCAATTATGTTCTGATTTCATAGACCTGTTTTCCATTAGGCCATCACTTTGCAGGAAGGGTCACTGAAGAAAATCTTATAAACTTGTTATTGTGAGCAGGTAATGACATTATCTCCATTTTATAGTGGAGGAAACAGATGCTTAGGGAGTTTTGCAGTTGGTCTAAGGCCCTTTCATAATAAGCACGTATACCCAGACCTGCATGATTTGAGCCCTGCTATTAACCACTAGGTCATGTTTTACTTGGCCTGAGCAATCCCAAACATGACAGAGCATAGACTGACTTGCTCTGCATCTATAAATAATTGTTATACTCAACTTTTATGGGTTCACACTTATTTCCTTATGACTTTAGGTGATATTGCTTGGCTCTTCTGTTCAGAGTTAGCACGCACATTTAATGGTGTTTTACTGAGTTCACAACAGTACAAACTTCTTTAACAGAAAATAAAACCATGACCATTTTAATCATTATCAGCATTATCCTTGATAGTTAATAACTGTGACAGTATGGATAAGCATAGAATCTATGGCTGGAGAGTCCATGAAGGGACACTAAGGTTTTCCCCCTTATGTTCAGGTAGGATTCCATTAACTTTCCCCAGCCAGATAAGAATCACTCCTGCTTTAAACATCTGCAGTATTTGATGGCCCACGTCCTGGCTGGACTAGTATTTTCCCAGGATGGGATTTTAATTACCCAAACTAGGAAAGTTCTAGAAAAACTGAAACAAACTGGTCATACTATAAATGAACCCTAACCTATCTTGCTTAGTTTTTGCCTTCAGTCTTTGCTCCAAACTGGGTGAAGACAGAGACAACTGGTTAACATTAAAAATAATAATAATAATAATAACTTGCACATTTCTGAAGACAGTTGTCTGGTGATTCTTTTCACTTTTTCCCCCTGGGCCAACCAACACGCTCTTGCCATGGACTCACCTCACCTGGCTCTCAGGGGATGCAAGGGAGCTGGGATGCAAAACCCTGCCCTGAAGGAATTGAAGAAGGAGGCTCCAGTTCCTTTTACCTTTGCCCACGGGCCTTGTTTCCCAACCCTTTAATTATCTGTATTGATTTACTTTGAACATTGGGCAAATTCACTTTGTCCCCTGTAATTTGTGGAGACCAGAAATGTGCACAGTGTTTAACCATGAAGTGACTGTGCCTTGCTACATAAAGATCCCACAGAGTGCCTGAGGACCCCACTTCTATCTTGATATTAATTTGTTATGTCTGATTTTTGATCATTTAAAGCCATTTCCATACCATTACAGATGCCAACTTGCTTTGAAACCCTTATGACATTGGCATTGGGGCTAAACCTAAGATGGAATTTTTCATCACAAGGAGCAGGACTGTCCAGGAACAACCCTGTTTTGTATTAATCTCTATGATTTAAAATTGAAAAATGATCCTTGATTTGGTGTTTACAAATAGTTTTCACAACAACAAACTAACTGCATGTATTCCATAATTCTAATCATCCCTTCCTTTAATTTAGCATCTGCCTTTTATTAAATTGCATTTGAACTACTTCTCTAGGGAAAAAAAAAAATAAGTCCTGTCCTTGACAATTGCTCTCTGTCACATATTAGTTTAGGAATTCAAACCCATGTCGTAGTGACCTTGTTCCTCAAGTTCAATCTTTTCGCCATTTATATGTAGAAATTATTTTCTCAGAACAGGTGTTTAGAAATATTCATGGTACTCCAACAACTTACAAGTAAATGAGTTGACGTCATGCTTCTAGCTTAGGCCCTGGAAATACTTAATCATTTAGCATTTTGTTTTTGAAATACAGTATCATTTATAGTCTAGACACCACAGACAGCTGTTCAAATGCAATTCAACTGGGCCTTGTTTCTGCCATATTTATTTAGCATGTCTAGCTAAATCTTTGAGTAATCTTGGCTTGAGTCCTTAAACAGGGATTAGAAAGTACCAAGTGTTGATCTTTTCTTTTAAGATATCTACTAATGAGAAATTTTCTACAAACTTTAGTTATTAGCTTTATGCAAGTGATTTTCAGTTGTTTTTCTTTGTTGCTCTTCTTTATATGCCAAAAATTTAGGGGATTAATTTAAAAATGAACGTAAATGAAAGTTTACCTTGAAATATAACCTCTTAAGAATAAAGAGTTCAATTTTCCTCCTTTCTGTTAACCATATTGTAAGTTGCTACATAGAACACTATAACTGCTTTAGTATTTGAGGAAACTTTTATTTGAACTATAAACATAAATTGAAACTGTTTTTCTGTTTGGCTCATTGATGCATATTTTTGTAATTTCATTAGAGCTGGCCATAGCATTAGAGTCTAGATATTTTCTCCTAACTATAGACTGCTAGTTAATTTGTCAGAAGAATAGTAAAAATTTGAATGTTACTTCACATATAATCAGGGAATTTCTGAATTTTTCTGAATTTTTACATTTTAGAATAGCTTTTGTACATTTGCTTTGAATAATTGATTTATAATTGCTTCCAGAGCATTAAGAACTATAACACTGTGCATGTATTTTAACAAAGTTATTTCATATATTTAGATAAAGATTTGCAATTGCCCCTTTTCCCCTGGCGTATGAGACAGAGAAGAGAATCAGTCCATGGCTTTACAATTCCAACACATAGGATTGTTTTCTTTTGAAATAACTGCTTTTACCTGGAATGGGGCAAGCAGACCCGTTTTATGTTTCCTGTGGATAAGGTGGGGAAACTCTGATGTGATTAGACTTTTCCTTGTGTTTTTGCTACACACTTCAGGGAAAGCAAATAATTATTTCTGGCCACTATACCTAGTCCCACACGTTTCTAATAATGCTCCCACTTGTTATTTTGAAATAAGGCACGAATTATACACAGTGAATTTCATCCATTTCTTTGTACACTTCTGTGAGCTTTGACAAACGCTTACAACAATGTAATAATCACCACAATCAGGATATAGAACAGCTTAATTGGCCACCTATTTATTTTTGAAGTATAAATTAGAAGAATTCCAATGTTTTTATCAAAAACATTTGGGCTGCTTGATTTGGGTAGGTAAACAAGGACAAGTTAGCTTAGAGATTTAACCTACCCAATTTCTTATTAGACTATCTTGTGTTTAAAATAGTGATGGTGGTAGTTACAAATCAATGAGATTAATTGTGAGCCATGTACTGTGCTAATCACTTTATCTGTATATCACATTCAACTGTTTCAATAACCTAAGACCTGTTACACATATATATTTTATAGGTGGAAAAATCTCCATCTATCACAAGGCCAGAATGTGGTAGGGGTAGAGTTTGTATCAAATCTGATTGCTAAGTCAATATTCTTAAATCAATATGTTTTTCTACCTGACCTTTGACGGTTCCAGTGATATTTAAAAGACCTGGTCATTCCTTGCTCTTCCTAACCTAACCCTTATAAACAAAAAAGCATGGAACTCTATTGAAATTAATATTCTCACTAGATTGAATTAATTGATTCACATACCTTTATTGGATGTTTGTAATATTCTAGGCATAGAATATATAGCAATGTGGGTATTTGTAGCGATGTATTGGGAAGGAGGGGGGAGGGATAAGGGTGGGTAATTGGAGGGGGCTTTTGGGGGTAAATCTAATTTTCAGAATTTATATATTATATTATTTCATTAGAAGCTTGTTTGATTGTTCAGCAAATAAATTTCTGAATAAAAAAATAAATTCAGGCAAAAAAAAAAAAAAAAGAAATGACTCTGGACATGCAGCAAAATGGAACTGGCTGGGAAATGAAGCTGGAGCTAGGGGTTATCTACCTAAGGGCTATTGTTACCCTGAAAAAACATGCCTAATATCCAAAAAAAAAAAAAAAAAGAAAGAAAGAAAAGAAAAAAATATAGCAATGTGTAGAAGAGACAAAAATCCCTGTCCACTTGGAAACGTATTGTGGATAATGAACAAAATAAATAAATACAATATATGATACATACATGGAATACATTGTACTATGGAGAAAGAAAAGCAGAACAGGTGGGTAAAGAATATTTTTATCTTATTGATGGTGTCTAGGTAAATACTTGAAGGGAGAGATGGAGTAAACCCTTTGGTTATTTGAGGGAAGAATATTCCAGGCAGAGGGATAGCAAGTATAAAGACTGTGAGTCGTGTTTGTGCCTGAGTTGCCCAAAGAACAAGGGGACTAGTGACTGGTCAGTGGAAAATAAAGTTTTAACACAATCACTGTTTTGAAAATTGATTTTAAAGGAGCAGTATGGACATAGGAAGACCAGTTAGAAGGCATTGCAACCGTCCAAGTAAGAGACACGGCAGCTCAGATCAGGCGGCAACAGAGGAAGTCTTCGAAGTGGCAGGACCTGGGATGTGTTTTGAACGTGGAGCCCTCATCCTCAGTCTAGGGACTGGATGGGGTTGTAAAACAAGTTGGGAAATTGATGAAGAATCCAAGGTTCTAGTATCAGCCAAGGCTTGGCAAACTATGGAGCATGGGTCAAATGTGGCTTGTGGTTTGTTTTTGTATGGCTCATACATGAAGAATGATTTTAACATTTAGAAAACATGTATGACTAAAAAATACAAACAAGAACAAGCATCACAGGGCATATGGTATAGACCTTTATGAAAATAAAAGTTCTGACTGATGGTGTAAACATTGAAAACAAAGACGCTCCATCAACTGAGAGGAGGAAAAACTTGAATAAGAGTCATGTTTTGGAGAAACGATAGGAATTGAGTTTGAAATTTGGTGAATTTGAGCTGCCTACTAGACTCCCAGAGTCTCTGAGTTTACAGAGTTTGCTAAGATGTCATGTGGGAGTCACCCGTGTACAGATAGAATTTAAAGCTATGATTTGGATGGGCCACCAAAGTAGCACATTCAGAGAAAATAGAAGTCTAGAGGTGAATTCTGGAATGTGCCAACGTGAAGAGATGAGGGGAATAATAGAAGTAGAGACCACTAGTTTGGAGGGATCAAGGGAAACGTAGTTTCTAGAACCAAGGGAAAATTCAACAGATTATGTCACTTCGAACACCAGAAAAAATATACAGTTTTATGCTGTAGATACACCTATATGGAATGGAAATTTTGACATAATTTTTTATTGTTAATTTTTTTAAATATGTAAAATTCAAAACAATTCTCATAACTGAAACTTATGTGACCAATGGATTTTGAATCTACGATAAATAAACCTGTATTTGCCATCACCTTTCTGGATGTTAAGTACAGATAAACACAAATGAAAAAGAATTTTTCTCCTTTTCACTTAAGTAATTTAGATTGTAAGCTGCACAAACATAAGAATAAACAAAAACATTTTTCGTTCTTGATAAGTATTACTTCTAGTTTCTCTAACACAGAGAACATTTTTTCTTGGTCCATCCTGACTACTTATTCCATGGCTTGAATTCTCAAATATATGTAGTTTTTCATGGTTTCAGATAGAAACAATTTACCTTTTTTCCATAGTCAAAGCAACAAGCAAATGAATGAGAGTGAATGCTATCATAGGGGTTATATGAAGACAAAATTTGGCTCTAATTTTAATGCATTATTACATGAGGCATGTGCTTAAATTTGAGAATTATTTGATAAAAATTATTAGTGTCTTAACTTAGAAATAAGAATTTTGGATAAAAAGTGCTGCTATGTGATAGAATTAAGAGAATAATTACAGAATGAGGGCTATGAAACCTAGCCAGGATACTGAAAATAAGTTTAATTTGTCATTATTGAAAAAATAATTTCTGCCTAATAAACACACTAGAGATACTTTCCTTTTACAGTCTGAATTTATCTCATCAGGATAAAATATTTCCCCCCACATCTTCATATTGGATTAGATATGGACAATCTCTAGGGTTCCTTCAGCTATAATATTCTTCCCCTGTGGGAAAGGTGATATTCAGTATCACCCAAATATCTAGTTCTTGAACAGATTGTCATTATCCAAACAGATCAGAGCATATTCTATTCTAGTTATCAGCACATAGAACTGGTAATACATACCACCTTTATACTCTGGTTTTATAATGAATTAAATTAATTAAATCACAGATTGAGTTATAACTCATTTACAGTTTGAAGTAAAGGGTGAAAGATTTATAAGATCCAAAGAGGAAAATATTATTTCATAATGCTAAAACTTTCACATAACAAAGGAAACAATTAACAGAGTATTAAGAGACAATCCACAGATTAGGAGAAAATATTTGCAAATAATATATCTAATAAGGAGTAATGTTGAAAAATATGAAGAACCAAAGTACTTGATAGCAAAGAAATAAAAAACCTAATTATGAAATGGGTAAAGGTCTTGAATAGATATTTCTCAAAAGAAAACTTATAAGACCAACAGATAAAGAAAAAACGTCTCAACATAAGTTAATTGTGAAAGAAATACAAATTAAAGCCATAATAAGTTATCAATTCACATGTGCTAGGATGGCTATCAACCAAAAGATGAAAGATATGAAGTACTCACAAGGATGTAGAGAAAAGGGAACATTTGCATACTGTTGTTGGAAATGTAAATTAATGTAACCATCATAGAAAATAGTATGAAGATTCCTCAAAAAACTAAAACTAGAATTGTCATATGATTCAGCAATCCTGCTTCTAGGTATGTGTTAGTTTTCTGTTGCTATGACAAAATGCTTGAGATAATTACCTTATAAGGAGGAAAGGTTTAGCATGGCTTATGGTTTTAGATTTCAGTCCATGGTCTGTTGGTACCATGGTTGGTTGGTACCAGTTATTTTGGGTAGTCCGTCATGGTGGGAAATGAGTAGTGGGACAAAGTTGCTCACTTCATGGCATTCAGGAAGTAAAGGAGACAAACAGGAAGGGATTGGTGTCCCAATATCCCCATGCCCACAGTGATCTAATTTCCTTCAATTAGGCCCCACATTCTAAAGAGTCTACCATCTTCTGATGGAGCCACAGACAGGATTCAATCCTTCCAACACATAAGTGTTTGAAGGATATTCAAGATTCAATTATAACAGGGTATATAGCCAAAGGAATTTATATTAGATGTCAAAGAGATATCTGCATTTCCATATTCCTTAAAGCATCATTTATAATAGCCGAGTTATGGAATTAATCTAAGTGTCCACCAATGGATAAATGAATAAAGAAAATGTGGCATATATACAATGGAATATTATTCAACCTTTAAAAAGAAGGAAATTCTGTCAGTTGAGAAACTGTGGATGAATCTAGAGGCCATTATGGTTAGTGACATAAGCCAGTCACAGAAAGATTAAAACAAGATGATCTTACTTTTAAATGAAACTAAAAAAAAAAATTAAACTTACAAACTGGAGAGTAGAATAGTGATTACCAGAGGCTAGGTGGGGGAGTAGGTAGGGAAAGGGGAAAGGTTAGTCAAAGGTTACAAAGTTAGGAGGAATGAGTTTTAGTGAGCTATTGCATAGCACAGAGTTCACAGCTAAAAATAATCTATTGTATATTTTGAAATTCCTAAAAATAGATTTGAAACATTCTCACCATGAAGAAATGATATGTGATATGATTGATTGATTCTCATATATATATAAATATCTATTTCATAGCATCACATTGTACCCTGTAAATATATCCAATCATTATTTGTATATTAAAAATAAAATAGATTTTTTTTTTAGAAAGAGGGGTCAGTGAGGGAGAGAAGAGAGAAGCAATCTTTATTTAGTTTTTCAAATGACTTTCATTCCTCAGACACTTCGCTGTGTACATGGTGCTGGGGTCTGAACCCGCATACTCGCCCATGGCAGGCAAGCACCGCAACGGCTAAGCCACCACTCCAGCCCCTAAAATAGATTTTTTAGTTTGAAATAATAAGCACTTTTATATCTGTGTCCTTACACCCTACAGAATTGTCATTATCATGACATGCTTATAACCCTTCTCCTTATTAATATTAATGACTCTTTTACTAAGTCATGGTTTATCTTCCTAAAATACCTCTCATTATGACATTTTCCTCCTTTAAGAACCAAAATTCCCAGCGAATATGGTATCCATGAGTACGCATTAGTGGATCCATCTGTTTTCTCCACTTTCCATCCCTTGCCATTCATTTGAGGTAGGACAGTCTAATTATATAATGTGCTTTATTCACACACACACACACACACACACCAGTGTTGGACTAACATACTCATTTATCTAGTCAACAGATTTTTTTTTATTTTTTAACTTTTATTGTGGTAACAGGGATAGAACCCAGGGCTTGGTGCATGCTAGGTGAATGCTCTACCACTGAGCTACATCTCCAGCCCTCAGCCAAACTACATATGAGGTGCAGGGAGGTATGTGAACCTGTATTACATGTGTGTCTCATTGTAGGTTTTGTGGCTATAGCCTCTCACTGTCTCCTCAACCCCACAGTGATTCACTCCGTGGTACAGCTTTCCTTTAGGCTGAAGGGTTCTGCGGTTAGAGGACTACATCTGGTGAAGCCACCACATGCATTATGGTCTTTTACAGCAATCTATACTGATGAAAATAAAACCAGCTCTTTGTTAAATGTTTTTAACAAGAGAAAAATCAACCACCACATAGTAGCTAAAATTTATTTGTTTATTTAGTTATCTATTTATTGGTACTGGGCGTTGAACCCAGAGACACTCAGGCACTTATTTGAGAAAGAGTCTCATTAAGTTGCTGAGGGTGGCTTTGAACTTGCCATCCTCCTACCTCAGCTTTCCAAGTCACTGGGATTAGAGGTGTGCAGCACTGTTCCGGGCACTAGCTAACATTTATTATACACAAGTTGTCAGCCCCTGTTCTTAGCATTTGTCCTATGTTGACCCATTGAATGCTCATGACATGGTAAATATATTGGCTCACATATAGCAATGAGGCATTTGAAAAACTATTGGAGGGGGCTGGAGAGGTGGCTCAGTGGTCACAGTGCTTCCCTGGTACACACAAGGACACAGGTTTGAACTCTTAGCATCACGTACACAATGAAGTGTTGAAGCAACCAAAAACAGATGCAAAACTAAATAAAATTGATTCTCTCTTTCTCTCTCTCACTGTCCCTCTCTTTCTCTCTTAAAAAATTTTTTTAAAAGACTTTTGAAAAATCATAGGCTTGGAACTATATTAATGCATTGAGTTGGGGCAAGCTACTTGTTTAACCCAATCTATAACTGTATGCCATGAGAAATGAATGATTTATAAGCAATACTATTATAGTGTTTTAGGTCCCTGCTTTGTATCATCCAGAAGTTTTCATCAGAAGACTTTCAATCCAGCTATACATGATGGCACATACCTAGAATCTCAATTATTTGGGAGGCTGAGGCAGGAGGATCACAAGTTCAAAGCCAGCCTCATCAACTCAGTAAGGCTCTAAGCAGCAGAATGAGACTCTGTCTCAAAAAAAAAAAAATTACTGAGGATGTGGCTCAGTGATTAAACACCTAAACACCCCCTGGGTTCAATACCTGGTGTTAAAAAAGAGTATTGGGTAACTTAGAGGGTCATGGAAGAGGAGGGGGAAATAGGCTAAGGTTAAATTTCTAGGTATATGATTCAAAATCAAACTACAAAGCCATTTATTAGTAGAGTGCTGCTATTATTTCCTCTAAATACTGTAAGTAGGCGCTCGAGCGTTAGCTCAGCGGTTATGGAGCTTTCCCGGCATGTACAAGTGCATGGGTTCAAACCCCAGCACCCACGTACGCAACTAAGTGTCAGAGCAACGAAAGCCATGTGCAAAACTCAATAAAAATTGATTCTCTCTGTCTCTCTCACTATCCTCCTTTAAAATAAATAAATAAATACTGTAAGTAACTGCAGCTTGCGTACCTCTGCGTCAGATGACCATGTTCCTGTTGTATGTATTTGCTATCTGTACTTCTTTAGAGTGTACTACATTTGCTGTGGAAACACTATGTCATGGTGGCTGCAACCTCATCTTGTGTTGATTGTCTCTTGATTTCACCATGTGACCACACCACATGATTGACTTGCACCATACAGGTCTGTGTGAGCCTACGATGTTAGCAGAACGCTGAATCAGCTGATGATCCATGTCTCAGAACGTGTTTCCGTCACCAAGCAGCAAGTGACCATATGTAAATGATTTGATTTTCCTTGTAAAGACCTCCCTCTTGGCTTTAAATAACTTGCCTTTAAGGAAGAGATAAAATAGAGGTGCCCCAAGTGAAAGATTAAAATGAGGGGAGCTGTCTTCCTGAGGGATGACTTCCATCAACGCTCCACAGCACAGTGATAAAACTTCTTAAGTAATCTCATCTCTGATTTTGTGCCAGTGCACACATTCCTGCTGCCATGTTTTTGAGTGTGGAGAGGAGAGGTGGGCCAGCGTCTAGCTGTTTATTGACAGCCTTTATCAATATTTGGTTACTTTGTTCCTGCCCATTCCTGCTTTCTAAACCTGTCACCCTGCAATTACAGTCAGGAAGAATGTGCTCCACATCCACCTGGTTTTATTTTATTTATTTATTTATTTATTTATTTATTTATTTATTTGACTGAAGGCTCTTCCACTCTAGCTAATTAGAAAAAAGTTTACCATGTTTTGTCCCTTCTGGTAATTTGTCATGTCCCTGTTATGCTAACTGAATTCCCTCTGCTTCTCAGTACCGTTATACATTAATCCTCCTTTACAAATTTCTACTGAGACTTTGAGAAAGTAGTTAATTCATGTATTTAGTTTATTATCTTAAAACAAAATCTCTCCTCCTTGTGTTTTTTAAAATTGTGACTATGGCACACTACTTGAAAGTTCAAGGGGAAGTTACCATTTATTTACTGGCTTTGAATATTGGCTTAGAAATAGGTGTAACAAATTTTATAAAGGATTGTGTATATAATACAAGCCGATGTAGTATTTAAGAGAATGCTTTTCAGTGATCCGAAAGATTTATTCAAATACACTATCTCATTTTTTGAAGACTATTGTTATGTATAACATCACTGTGTTTTGTTATTTTATTTTGATTTGCCATATTTTAGGTTAGTTAGCACTTATTTGTAGGCTGTTATACTTTGTCTACAACACAATTTTAGATTCATATTGCTATACTTGTGTAATTGTCTTAGCTTCTGATGTAGAACAATTCCACTACAGTCTGGGGTGAATTTATTTACATTCATCCTGCTTGAGATGAAATATTATTTTAAATATGATTTTGAAATCTGATTATTTATGTGTTTTGCAATTTCTGGGAAATTCTCTCTATATATCTTTAGCTATTGCCTCTCTGGTGTTATTCTTCTTTTGAAAATACCATTGACTATTGGTAGTCTTTTTAATTCTGTTATCTTTTTATCTCTTGTACTTTCCATCTACTTTCCTCTCTGTGCTGAATAAGAATAATTTCATTGACTGTGTCTTTCATCTTAATAATTTTCTCTTCAGCTATATCACATCTACTTTTATCCATTCATTTGGTTTTAAATTTCAATGAATGAACACACTTTAAAAAATTTCTCCAAGTTCCACTTGATTCTTTCAAAATTTTCTTGTCTTTTTTTTTTTTTTAAGAGAGAGGGACAGTGAGAGAGAGAGAAAGACAGAATCAATTTTATTCAGTTTTTCATGGACTTTCATTGCTCAGACACTTCATTGTGTACGTGGTGCTGGAGTCTGAACCCATGTGCTTGTGCACGCAAGGCAAGCACCGCAACCACTGAGCCACCGCTCCAGCCCCTCTTGTCTTCTTTTTAAAATTAATATGTGATTCTTTTTAATGCTTCTGAATCTTCCAATTATGTCTTTAATCAACATCAACCTACTCATTTCAGTTTACATAGTTTATATCTGAGAGTTCTTTCATTTGGATATCACGAGGGTGGAGTTTTTAATGACATCACTGTGTTTACTGTCTCGTTTATATTGATTTTTTTTCATGTGTTCTACGATTCTGGATTGTAAACTCATCATAGGGCTTTAATAAACTCCTAGAATCCCTTTCTGCAGTTCTGTCTTTTGGAAGGGAATTTTTAAAGTTTGCTCTCGCCAGATAAAAACAAGGCTTATGACTATCTTTGTGGTAATTTTTTGTGTTTATTTCTTCCTCTGTGCTTTCCAGACTACATGAATATCATGATTTCAAATCCTAAACTCATAGAAGGTGTTGTCCCATGATAAGAAGTTCTCAAAGTTGGTCAAAGTTACCCCTGAATCTAGACTAAGACGGAGTTTCTTGTCTTCTTGTGTTATTGGGTGAATTATTATTTTCTAATTGTTACTGAGATTGCAGTTCTTTGACTATCTTCACAGTGTATCAGGTTCTTAGAAGTTTCTGATCCTTGTAGGCCCAGGCCACATTTTCTGTGGCCATTAGAATTCAGGGTTCTTGATAGTTGACACCAACAAACACAGCCCCAGAAGGGCGGTTGCAGTTTTGGTTTGAAGGGTTAACACTTTGATCTGCATAGGACTTTTGGTTTGGATATGTAAGAGCTCCCCCTTAGTTTCTCACAAGCTTGCCTCCTGTTTTTAAATGTGTGTGGGATTTTAGCCAGCATTTCTAGGAGCTTTGTGATGATGAGAAGCTTGTCATTTCTTTTTCTTTTTTTTTTTTTTTTTTTTTTTTTTTTTTTTTTTTTTTTTTTTTTTTTTTTTGCGGATTGACTTTTCTGTCATTTTCCAGGAAAGTAAAGTGTACAATTTACTTTTCAATATTACATAAAAGCTATAATTTTAAAAGTCTAGCTTTCCTACACAAAGCTTTAAAGACCTTGTCATTTCAGTATATCCTCTACTTTTTAAAATAAAACTATTTTCTGAAGAAGAAATGAACAGCAAAATAATAGATTTGAGTAATTTTGAGTAATCTATTTTGAATAAATTGTGATAATTTCATTGGTTTTTAATGGTCCTTCATTCTTGGTAAATTTAGTCATTCCAACTTTGAATTACTTAGATAAATACCTTCCCATGTGTGAGAAGACAACCTGATATTTTTAAAAGCAATAATATTTTCTTAATAATGATAAGAATCTGCTCTAATAACTTCATTGAGCAATGACTGATAGTAAACTGTGCATATCTGAAGTGTGTATAATTCAGGTTTCATATATGTATTCACCTGTGACATACATTCAGCATTGTAATCAAGACTGTGAATATATTCATAACTCCAACAAGTCTCCTTGTGCCCTTGGTAATTCCTCTCTCCTGCCTGTGTCTGCCACTACAACCCTGTATCCCAGGGCTTTCATCACTATAGATTAGTTTGAATTTTCTAAAATTTTACCTAAGTACATATAGTATATAGACTTATGGCCATTTTCTTTTGCTCAGCATAATTATTTTAGGACCTGTCCTTGTTTTTATATATGTGACTAGCTCTTTTTAATTGGTGAGTAGTATTTTGTTAACAGTGATAGGTCCCACTTTATCCATTCACCTGTTGATGAACATTTGAACTGTTTCCAGCTAGCCACTTTCACAAACAAAGCTGTTATGAAATTTGTATATAAATGTTTTGTCAGGCTGTATAGAGAGAATGAAAATGTTCATCAGTTGTAGAATATGAGAGAGAGAGAGATGTCAAGAATGACATCAAGATGGCTGGAGCAGTGGCTCAGTAGTTGTGGTGCTTGCCTGGCATGCACAAGGATGCAGGTACTAACCCCAGCACCACATATACAATGAAGTGTTGGAGCAACAAAAGACACATGAAACACTAAATAAAATCGACTCTCTCTCCCCCTCTCCCCTGTAAGGAAAAAAAAAAAAAAAAAAGAATGTCATCAAGATTTTTGGCCTGGGAAATAGAAATAATGTTCCTACCACAGCCTGAGAAGCAGAAAGCAGCAGGAAGGACAGTGTTTTTTGTTTTTTATTTTTTCAGGCAGAGCATCAGGCATAAGTCAGTAGTTTGCCTGTGGACATAGTGAGTTTGAGATGTCAATTAGAAATCAAGGTAGAGATGTTGGGTAAGTTATCGTGTGACTGAGTTTGAAGTTCAAGGGGGAGGTCTAAGATTGAGATACGAATGTGAAAGTTGTAATAGATAGAATAATGACCATTCAATGATAAGCCCCCAATTCAGTGAACATTTTAACATATATGGCAAAAGGAGTTCTGCCAATGTGATCAAGTATCTTGAGATGGGAATATTAACCTCATTGAAGCCAATGTGGCCAAAGCAATTGCAAAGGTCCTTCTCCAAAGAAGGCAGGTGCACCGCAGTCAGGGAGAGCAGGACACAGAGAGAGAGAGACAGACAGAGGCAGAGAAAAACATCAAGCTGCCACACTGCTGGCTCTGAAGATGGAGGAGGGGACCGTGATGTAGACGTCTCTAGAAGGTAGTCAAGGCAGGGAGACATGTTCTCCTGAGAGCTTTCAGAAGGAACTTGTGTTACACTTCGGTTTTAGCTCAGTGAGTCTTCTGTCCTCCAGAACTTCAAGAAAATGAATTGATATTGTTCAGCCAGTGAGTTCGTGATAATTTGTTATAGCAGCAATAGAAACTACTATGAAGCCATGAGCTGGATAGCTTTACCTGGAGAGTGAGTAGCAACTGATGTCTATCTTCAGAAAATGACAGAATACATGTACACAGTAAAAGTCTTGAAAATGTTCATATACACAGAGAAGCGTCCAGGTCTCCTCTTTAGGGCTGTTCTCCTGAGTGAAACTACCGATAGCACATCCTTTAGATGATGCCCCTCAGTGAGACCATTCCTCGAAAAAGCGTGAGTCGAGAACAAAGCTGTCATCATTGGAACTTCATTTCCGGTTTCCTGCTAAGGCTTTATGCTTCGCCTAAGTTGATAATGACCAGTGTGTTCCACGATATTTTGATCCTGCTATCTTTTCTCTTTCATCTCACTGGTGACTGAAGCTACATAGGTCTACTTCAATTCTCATTTCAAGTCACTTTCTGCCCTGCTGGGATGGGGATGATACAATGTCACCCTGACATTCTGGCCTTTTCTTTACTTCATATCCATGACTTTGAATGATAGTACATCTTGATCACCAAGCCCTCTCCTTGGTTTCTTGTTGTTTGGGTACTTTCCTGGCTTCTGAAAACTTAAACCTTTTTTTTTGTTGTTGTTACTACTGCTGCACATATTCATGTTTTTTAAATTGCTGATCTGTTTCTGAGTATGGATTCATTCATCTTTGTTTCATCTGGTTTGGGACTTCTGTTTATACCTAGCAATAGATAATTCTTTTCAGCTAACCACTGTTTTTCACTCAGTCAGCCTGACACTCATACAGAGAGTTTAAATGAAAAAAAAAAAAAAAGATTTAGAGAATTAGGGCTCCCAGTGGTAGATAGAGCCAGGCTTGGATATAGATTGGTCTGGTGGAAAAATCTGTGCCGTTGGATGCATGGTGCTCAAACTCTTTGGCTCTCCCAGCTTTCTGAAAGTTGATTTCCTGTGACAGCTATTCTCCCCCAAGTAAACCGAGGAAGATATAATGTCACATGTTCCAGTCTCACCCCAGACCTCTGACTGCTGCTGATCTGCCAGGTGAATACGCTATTACTTACTTCTATCTGTATTTGTAAATGTTTTGTCAGTATTTACACAATTTAGGTAAATACATTCAGAACTAGTGAATTTGTGTCATTTATGGTTTTTTTAAATTTATTTATTTATTTTTATTCATTAAACATGGTCTTACAATTAGGAGGGAATCATCATCAAGCAATCAAGAACAAATATATAATAACAGAACAAGCCAAGGCTGGTGCCATTCCATGGTTTCCACCCTTGGGTTCCCCATGGACCATGTTTCCCCCTACTTAAACCCCAAGTTAATTGGACTTCTCATGAAAGTTGGAGGTTCCCTTCTGATTGGATTCCCCCATACTTTCTCCCTCCGGTCTCGTCTCCTTGATTACGTTTTTGATGATCACCTTCAATGGCAAGCCAACAGCTCTTTCTCTTGACAATGGAGTTTGGACAGAGAGTACCCTTGTATTATTAAAATAACAAAGATCTTTTAGTTTCTTAATGGAAGCTTCCAAAGTTCTCCTTAACAAACAGCAAACAAAAATGATGATATTAATTATGTCATAAACTTCAAAATGGTGCCATTATGATTAACAAAATTATTTCTGTAAGCTGCTTCATTTATTTGCTAGTTTTTTTTAATTTTTTTTTTATTTTTGAGCAACCTTACAAGATTTTAACAAAATAATATAAAATGTGTATAAAATGATTTTGTACCATATTGAAGACCTGGCTCTCCACTGGAGATGGAAACCCAGGTGAGACCAAACCACTGACTTGGTCATACAGTCATCCTCACATCTCAAGTTAGTTGCAAGAGACGCAATATGACACTTGTATGTTGAAAAGTAGCAGCAGCATTGTTATTTTTAGTCTACTTTTACATAACTTGAGTACTCTCGGTCTCCAAGTCTAGGCTGTTTCTTATAACTGTGGTGGGCTTCCAAGGGGAACTTCCACATGTCAAATGTTCTGGTGGTCTGAATCCTGTCCCGTGAAGTTCTTCCTGATTCCCTGAATGGGCCACTTCGACCTCACTGTGAGTCCTGGGGAAAAGTCAGGCTCTGAAGGCAGGCAAATGCTCAGAGCTTTTGGGGACAGGCCAGCGATACTGATGACAACATAGCAGGTTGAAAGTGATCTTTGGGCCCTTTCTGTGTCCGCAGTGCCTTGCACCCCTTGTGCTTGAAGGGGAGTAAGCTCCTTCTCACACACCACCCCTGCCACAAGGACACACAAAGATGAATGGCCAGTGCGAATGACGGGGCTGCTTCCCTCTGCAAGCTGCATACAGGGCGCTTTGTGTTCATGACGATTGCGATACTTCCCTTCTGGCAAGGGGAAGCTGGCTTCTGGAGGGCTGCGGAAAGTAACGCTTGTTTCTGAGTTGGTTAGAGTTCAATCTCAATTATGTCTGGGAACAACACCCATTCCTTTCCCCCTTCTGTATGACTGCAGTGTTAATTTTCAAGCAAACTCGTGCACGCTACCTTCAAGTTGAAATAGCCACACAGTTGACATTTATGGGGTGCTCCCCTCGGGGCCTTCCTGGCAGTGTGGCCACCAAGGTGTTGCCTCTACTGGGGACTTGGAGGCTCACTCTTTCCAGTCTTCACGTACCACCCTGGAGCAAGGCTGGAAGAGATTATTTGAACAGGATCACATTCAAATCTGCCTTTCCTCCACCCACACCAGAGCTGGATTTCAACTTCTCTCTGAGCGGTTTGAAGTTGGAACCTAGACCAAGTCTAAGAAAGAGAAGAAAGGTGCTGTCACTGAATTTGCTTGTCATTGAAAAGTATTTTTATTTTGCAGATGGATGGTTCCTTGGATTTTCATTAGGGAGAATATTCACCAGCAGTAAAATATCAGTAATCTGTTATAATTTCGAGTTATATTTTTATTGCTTTTTTTGAAGCTTTAGTATTTTACTTGATCGAATTTCTGCATTCCTTGATACAGTACCTTTAAAACACACTTTATGTCAAACTTGATCTCATGGAGAAGTCAGTGTTTTTTTTTTTTCAGGGCACACAACAAGGTGCACCTGTTTCCAGTATCTGCACATACTCAGCCAGGGTGTGCGACAGAGTCTGCTCCTGCAGCTGTTGTTTTGCCATCAAAAGCACTACTGTCTTCCTGTAGGTTTAAGCCTCGTGAACTCTGAAACTTGGACTTGTAAAAGGGAGGTTCTAAGACTCTGTCTGGACTGCTGATAATGGGTTAGATAAAGATCTAACACTGACCCTCACACTGCCGCATTCATTCTACCGAAGGAAGTCTCTCGAACAATGTACAGTCGTGCAGACAGCATATGTGGACCATGCAAAATTAATGATTAACTGCATGTGTTTGTCAGGGAACAGTACTGCTCTTTAAGGGGCTTATATAGTCTGTGAAAGAAATTAGCTCATGAGAGGGACTAATAAGGATAAAAGAAAAAACTTAAGTGGAGGCTTGACATACCCTTCTTTTCTCACAGGGCAAAAAGTTAAACATAATGGTCTCCTTTTTATAGTGTGAAGTTCTGACTGTGAAGTTGGGGCAGATCATCCACTTGTTAAAACAAGACATGAGCATTCTTGTTATTCCTTAAAGGGGGAGGGGGATGGTGTGCACGCAAATTGAACTTGAAATGTACCAGGAAGAAAGGGAGAATTATTGAACAATTATCCTAGACACTGAAGACCATGAAACCAAAAATACTTATGAAAGTGACAGTAAAGAGTAGATGTTCATAATTCATGATACCTTCGGATTACATGGGCTTTGAAATGCCCAGAAAAAAATCTCATCAAAATTCACAAGTAAAACTGAAGGTCAGTATTAGGAAACTGTTAGTAACCTTGTAATTTATGAAGGCATGTTGCAAGGAATATAATCTCCCAAAATATTGAGTTAAAATTTCATAATGACAATTTCTTCCCATGACCTAAATTCCCATCACAAATTCCAGTTGTAACCACAGTTGAGGTAATAGGAATCCAGGAATTGCTAAGGCAGTTGCAAATCCCATACGTTCATCTGGCTGAGGATCTCTTGGGACCCTTGCAGCGACCTGACACATCTGCATAGTGATAAGTTTCAAGCCATAAGCATTGAAAGACACGTCACACAGTGTACAGTCTGGTACATCTTGCTTTTATTTATTTATTTATTTATTTATTTAAAGTAATTAGTAAGGTCAGTGAAATCAGATGAGAGAGAGGGAGACTGGAATTGGGAGGAGGATATGCTAAAAGGAATTAATCAAAAAGGAGAGGATGCTTGCAATTTTTGCCTTACATCTAAGTTCTACTAGAAACTGATTTAGGTCTTGTTATCTAACTTAATTTCCTACAGCATCCTCCCCACCCCACATCCTGCAACCTGACCATTCGTTTCAGAGATATAATTTTCTTTGCTGTTTTTCCACATCTGCTGTCTTTTTAGTTATTCTCCACCTCCTGGGGTTCCTGAAATTAATCATTCCGATAATTTACTCTTTTTATTTTGTTTTAAACTTTAATTTTCTTTACTACATTGTTTGACTAGTACATTCTCTTCCAGTATTTCTTTCTTTCTTATTTATTTAATTTTACTGGGGATTAAACCCCAGTCACATTTGGCCACTGAGTTACATCCCCAACCCTTTTATTTTGAGACAGGGTCTTTCTAAATTGCTTATTGCCTCCCTAAATTGCTGAGGCTACCCTTGAATTGTGATCCTCCTGCCTCAGCCTCCTGCCTTAGCCTCCTGACTTGGTGGGATTACAGGTGTGAGCCACCTTGCCCTGCCTTCTTTTTCTTCTTTGTTGTTGTTCCTGGCAACAGGATGTGTGTGCATCCCCTGAGAAATACTTGGCTTATAGCTAGACAAGATGAAATGCATAATTAATTTAAGCTGAAGAGCTGGTGTTTATTGCACTTATTTCCATTTGTTTATGCTATTTCCCCTTTCAACTTTAGATGGAATAGTCCTCTTTGCATGAGAATGAAATAGCTACATTGCAGCTCTGAGATTAGTCCCTGCCTACCAAATCTCATTTCCTGTGGCTCCCTGACTTTGGTCCCAAGATATCCTCCCCACCACCAGGTTTGTTTTGTTTCCTCATTATCTGGGTCAGTGTAGGACATAAGCTTGGACACTGCTTTTAAAGTTTATACATTTGCTCTCCTAGTGTCTACAGCTGACAGCTGTCCCTATGCTATTTGATGGCGGAAAGTGCTGCAAACATGGATGGGAAATTAACTTAGACATCTGCAAACTTTTGAGTATTTCAGTAGAGGGCCTAGAGGAGCTCAGGATGTCTTTTTAGAGGTAGCTGTGGGGTCTACTCTTTGGTAGAAAATTTGCCAAAAAGGCCCCCATGAAGACTGTAGCAGAGGCCCAGCATATCCCCTGAGGGATTGGCAAACCAAGGATGCATATCTGGAGAAGTAACTTTTAGATACTGGACCTTTACTATCCAGTAAAGTTTAGAAAATTGTTTTTTTATTTTGGCAAGTAAGGGTGTTTAGAAAAAATAAAAAAAATAATAATCAATTCACATAAGAAGTATGAGAATAAAGAATTCTTAAAATTCAATAGACCTCATTCTGAAAAAGGATAATTGCATTATTTCAGTTTTCTTGTTTTCCCAAGAACTCTAAGAACTTCACAATGAACCACTATTAGTCCACAGTTTGGTATTAGGAACCTTTGGCTTAGACCATGCAGAAAAGTTTAAACCCAAGGTCATCCCATCACATTGCTGGTTGGGAGAGGGTTTTTTCTCACAGTCTCTCACATGGTCTTCTACTGAACAACTGAAGAGAAGACCCTGCAGAGAGACTTGGGAAGGAGGGTGCTCAGACATTAGCAAGGAAAAGGAGATACTTTAAGAATGTCCAAGGTGTGGTCTTAATTAGCTCACATTTTTGAGACAGTTGGGAAAAGTTGGACAAACTCCTGTTGATCTGACATTGGCCCACAGGAGATGTGTACACTCAGTTCTGCTGAAATGTGTCTTATGCTTTCCTAAGAAGCACTGTGCTGAACAGACACAATGACCGAGATATTTGGTAGCAGTTTGAGGTGTGTGTGTGTGAGTGTGTTTTGTGTGTTCTTATCCTGGATGCAGATTTCTGCATTTACTCTAATGAGGGAGGAAATTTGTGCAAAATCAAATATGAGAAATTTGCATAATGTTCAAATTGTTCCATATCAATCAATTGGAACAAATTTCTGTTTCTAAAACAAGCTGTATAGCAGAACCGTGCATGCGTATTTCAAAACAATGGCAAGTTCAACAACTAGTAGATGTGATTTGAAGCCTAAGTAAACTCTACCTCTGTGCCAACCATACATCGAACAGAGACTTTCTGACCCTTGACATTGACTTAGAGTTAAACCACAGCATGGGGGAAGTCTAGGCCTCCGTAAGCATCCCGTGTCCTTGTTATCTAAGGCCTCTAGCTTCTTGATGTTCAGAATTCTAAATTTTTGAGCTGTACCCATTGACCCCAATGTGAAACTCAACGGCTCCAAAGAATCTGCTGATAAAAATCATTGACTTCCTGTTGAGTTTTGTCAGTTGTGGGATACTAAACCCATCAGCTTCCTGGGTGTGGTCATCTGTGTGTGGTCAGTTTTGCAAATAAAGTGCACAGCTTCTTAAAGATGGTCCTCATCACTAAGTTTATCATACCCACAACTTCCTCTACTCCTTTGGAGCCAAGAGAGTAAGTCTGTCTTGATTGGAATCAGTAGGGGAAGTATTTAGTGAATTCTTTACACATTCTTCATACATTTATTTAAACTCTCCAACAGCTGATTTACATGTGTCATCTGTTTCTTACTTCAGCCACGACTATGACACCTGAATATGACTTCTGGTTTTATTGAGCCATCTGTAAAATGGAAGCAATACCACTTAAGGTTGCTGTAAGAATGCTATAGAATGAGATAGATTAGTATAGAACCAAGTATGGAATAAATAGCGAGTGAAAACTACTGGGGGCTGGAGCGGTGGCTCGGCGGTTGCAACACTTGCCCAGCATGCGCAAGTACACAGGTTCAAACCCCAGCACCCACGTACACAACTAAGTGTCAGAGCAACGAAAGCCTTGTGAAAAACTCAATAAAAACTGATTCTCTCTCTCTCTCTCTCCTCTCTCAGTGTCCTTCTCTCTTAAAAAAAAATAGAAAGAAAACTATTGCTACTGTGGCTGTTGTATTTACTGTTTTTATTACTATTGCTCCTTCCTCACTGTGTCACATTAAATTACAATAAATCTGAGTGGCAACCAACCTTTGCTGGACAAAATCTTGAAGTTTCAACTTAAGATGGCTGAAATGTAATTATCTATCAGATTTAAATAGTTTCACAAAATTTACCTGAGGCCACCATCTTCTTAATAAAAGTCATGCACTGGTTACGAGAATCACATAGCATACCCTCATACTGAGATATTTATCTTTTGCCCTCCTCTTATGAATGTGCCATTTCTTTCCACAAGAGCCCTTTGTTATTTGGAAGGGCAGGTGTTATTAAAATTTTAAAGGGGAGAACTGGAAGTGAACATTTATAGTGAGCATCTTACATGGAGCAATGTTTAAGATATGGAACTTTTTTTTTTTTTTTTTTTTTAATTTCAAATCTTTTCTGGGCCACTTCTTCCCTGGATCTGTTTGTTAGTTCTCTCTGCCTGGATTATTTCTCTCTCTCATGTTAGCCTGGATATTTCCTCCCCTACCTGCCCCTGCCCCATCAAGTTCTTCTCCTTACCCTGACCTTCTAATTTCAGCTCTTCTTCCTTGATATCTCTGGATCCTGCTTCTAAAAGTGAAAGACAAGGCCATCATCATACAATGTCCACTTTGCTTGGAAAGCAGGCAAAGTTTCAGGTGGCAGAAGAAGGTTCCTTTCTCTGATATACATCCCCCCTCCCCACCCCACACACATAGACTTTAATCACTTTTCAGAGAGACCTTTCCCCCTTAACGGATCACTGCACAGGCGGGTAGTGGAGTTAGTATGGCTTCAGGCACGCTTTCTCCTCTGTTTAGCATTTGAGATAATCTCAGGCTGCTACAGTGTCTGGTGAAGATCAAAGGTTTTCTGCCTGCCTGAGGTCAGGATCGCTCTTGCTTAGCAAACCTGCAACTCCTAAAGTTCTGTCAGCAGAGCCCAGGATGCTGCTTCTTTACCAAAAAGTTTTAGCAAATGATAGTAAGTGAAAAATCAAATCTTTCTGAAGCAGGTCCTAAGCTACATAAATTCAGTTCTCTGCACTCTTCCTGAGATAATTGGAGTTTATGTTAGGCAAGGCACTTTTTTTTTTTTAAGAGAAGGACAGTGAGAGAGAGAGAGAGAGTGAGAGAGAATCAATTTTATTCAGTTTGTCATGTGGCTTTCATTGCTCTGACACTTAGTTGTGTACGTTGTGCTGGGGTTCCAGCCCATGTCCTTGCACATGCCAGGCAAGTGCCATAACTCCACCACTCCAGCCCCACGAGGCACTTTTTGAAGTACCTTTCTGGATAAAGGAAATAAATAAACCAGCTTCTACCCAATTCCATACCTAGATCCTACTTTTAGCCACCCAATCTCTACCCAAAAGTTGTGTTAACCAGCCTTGAGATACCTTTTAGAAAGTTAGTTAACACTGAACACACCTGCTCAGTAAGTTTTGGGAATTTTCACCATAAATAAATGTTAAAAACATAGGTGAACTAAAAAACAACAACAAAAACTAAGTGAAAGAAAGGAGAAATTATTAAGAACTCTCTAGGCAATTCAGAACTACCATGTGTTTGAGAAAGAAGACAAGGGAGGCTGAAATGATTAAAATCATCTTAACCTGATCTTGGTTTTCAAACCTTGCATTTTTGGGTTGCAGTTAAAAAAATTCTAAATAAACTAGCATAAGTCAGAAAGGATAATTTATTGTAGGGATATGCACAAAAGTATCATGGATTTTTTATTAAGGAGTTGAGTTAATGTACAATTATAAATGTATATAAAGTAACAATATGATATGCATTTGTTCTTAAACCAGAATTACCCCCACATCATCTATACCCCAGTCTCTTAATCTTCTATATTTCACCCCTACAAGTGATATAAATACTTAGATTGTGAATTTCTCAAAATTAAATGATTGCATAAGTATTATTTGGATTCTCAGGGGATTAAAGAGTATGTTACATTGTTGATTGTTTCCCCAGATTCTTCCCTATCCTCCCTCCCTCTCCTTTCCCCCTACCCATCTTCTTCCTCCACCCACATATCTATGGTTGTCCTAGATTATGTGTTGCTATGCCTTTCCTGGGTCTAATATGTGAGTTCGACAGCCTTTCACCCAAGCCTGGGTTTGTTTCTAGCCTGCACAAATGAGAGGAAACATTAAACCTTTGAGTGTCTGTGTTTGGCTAACTTTGTTCAACATGATTTCTTCTATTGCCATCCTTTACCTTCAAAGGCTTCAATATCATTGCTTCTAATTGCTAAATAGAATTTCACTGTGTGTGTGTGTGTGTGTGTGTGTGTGTGTATGTGTATACCGCTTTTGGATCCATTCATCCAACGAGGGGCATCTGGGTTGGTTCCATAATTTAGCTATTGTAAATTGAGGTGCTATGACCATAGATTTTGCTGTGTCACTGTAATGTGCTGATTCTAACTCCTCTGGGAAAATACCTAGAAGAATAGCTGGGTCGTATGGTGGATTTATCCTTAATTTTTTGAGGCATCTCTACACTGCTTTCCAGAGTGGCTGTACCAGTCTGCAGTTCCACCAACAGTGTGCCAATGTTCCTATCTCCCCAAAACCCCTCCAGCATCTGTTATTGTTTATATTCTTCATCTTTGCCAATCTGACTAGAGTCAGGTGAATTCTTAATGTAGTTTTGATTTGCATTTCTCTGATTGCTAGAGATTTAGAACACTTTCTCATGTATTCATTGTCTTGCCCAATTTCCTCTGTTGAGAAGTTTCTACTCAGCTCTTTGGTCCATTTATTGATTGGGTTGTTTGTGTTTTTTTAATTAATTTTTTTGAGTTCTTTGTGAATTTTGGATATTAGTCCCCTGTCGGAGGAACCACAGGCCATGATTGTCTCCCATTCTGTAGGTTGTCTCTTGACAATTTTGACCAATTCCTTGGCTGAGCAAAAGCTTTTTAATTTAATGATATCCCACTCACTGATTTTTTACTTTAATTCTTTCACTGTGGGAGTTTAATTGAGAAAGTCTTTGCCTATTCCCAAATTCTGGAGTGTTAGTCCTAATTTTTTTTCTATCAGGTATATGGTAGCTGGTTTAATTCTTAACTTCTTGATCCATTTTGTTTATGTTTGTGCAAAGTGAGAGATTAGGATCTAATTTCAACTTCTGTAAATGCCTGTCGAGTTTGTCCAGCACCTTTTATTGAATGGGCTGCATTTTATATTCTGACCCCCTTTTTCAAAGATCAGATGTTTGAAGATTTGTGGATTTGTCTCAGAGTCTTCTGTTCTGTTCCTCTAATCTTTATTCCTATTTTGTGTATCATGGTTTTTTTTTTTAGAGAGAGAGAGAGAGAATCAATTTTATTTAATTTTTCAAGTAGCTTTCCTTGCTCCAACACTTCGTTGCATACTTGGTGCTGGGATTCGAACCCATGTCCTCGCACATGCCAGGTAATGCTGTACCCTCTGAGCCTCCGCTCCAGCCCTGTGTATCATGGATTTTAAAGGCAAGAAAAAGTTGAGTCTCACTGGAGATGAGAACAAATGTGTAGAAAATAGAGAATACTAGCATCCTTACTTTTCTTTATCTCTGGGTTCCACTTGTAACTGCACATCTACTTTCTTACTCTGTCTCTGTATCCAGGGTTTTTCTATTCCTTATACCATGTGATAGATCCATGCTGTGCAACAAATTTCCACAGTGGTGGAGATATTGTAAATATGCTCTGCTCAGTATGGCAAGTCACTGGCCACTTGTGGCTATTGAACAGTAACTAAGTATCTGAATTTTAAATTTTAATTAATTTAAACTCACATTTAAATGACTGCATGTGACTAGTGGCTAGTTTAGTAGACAACAAATGGTACCAGATGATTCTCCATCAATATCTGAGTTTGCATCCCAGAACAACTGTGGGTTCTGAAGAGAAGCATTAGATTGGCCTAGCTTACATCACTACTACCCCTGATCTAACCAGCATCATCGAAGTGATATGTGGATTAAGTATGAACATTACAGCCAGGGCCAACCCTTATGTATGGGAACAGGGGAAACAAAGCTTAGAGAAAAATGTTTCTGTTCTGGATAGTCACTCCAAAATATCTCTGCCCCTCATGTTAACTTTCTACTTTAATTAATTTTATTGATTAATTTTCAAATTACCTTCACTTAATCTATGCAAAAATGGGTTCACAATGCTTGTTCATGAAAAACTAGGGATTATACCTTCTCTGACTTCAGAGTGATATGTCAGTGGGATGAAAGGCAAAGAAATTAAAAACTTAGAAATTATTCAGAAATCAATTTCTGGGGGCATCTAGACCCTTTTCAATTTTCTCCTTTATATACAACTGAGTTTGAGAAAATAAAATGCCACTGGACTAGGCCTCTGGGAACACAGAAATATTATTGTTCTATGCTTTTTTTTTTACTGTCAGATGGTATTTTTTATTGTATTATAGTTTTATATATTGAGGGGGTTTGTTGTTATACTCTCATACATACATGCATCATAAATCCCTCCTTTACCCTAGTTTTCAGCAATCAAACTGGTAGAAAGTTCCACATAGCTTGGATAACGCTTGCCCTTGGGCTGAAGCTCTCTGCCTCAGGGTGAAGCAACCTTTTTAGTGTGGGTAGATGAGGAATGTCAAGTACAATCTGAGGTCAAAGTTCTCTGGGAAGCATGCCCTTGATGGAGTCTATCTGAGGGGGGCCTTGCCTGTTGCCTACCTCATTCCTCCTGACCCATGAGGCCTGTTGGCTCATTAAGATCTTGGCTGTTAACATCTGACTTTCTCTCGCCTCAAGCTCTGCTTTCTGGCTTCACTTTACATGTTCCTTGATCCCACTGTTTAAATCAGTTTCCCAACCTCTAGTTTGCCACAGTCCTTATCAGGCATGATTCCTGATTACTCAGCTCATCCCTTAGGGCTTCGGTCTGATTAGTCCCAGTGCCTGGAATGATGGACGGGTCTTGTAGCAAATATTTTCAGATGAATGCTTTTCTTTCTTTTTCCCTAAAAGTACAGAAGTACTTAAAAATGTACATATTATGCACTGATACCTCAACAAATAACAAATGGGTCCTACTGATACTTCCCAAAATTGTCAGAATCATTAAAAACTGGAAATAATAGTACAGCAGTGAAACTTGCATTCCCACTCTAAAGAAAAATTATTTGAGACCTGTAAATAAGACTGAGAGGATGGCTGCATGATTTTTTAATGTCATATTTTAGACCCACTGCTAAATTTTTTAATTCTGTAGACCAACTCACCAACTGTTCGACTTTGCCATTTTCTATTGATTAGTGCCTAGACACCGTGGAGTCATCTGTTTACTAGTAGAGTTTGCTCAGTAGAGATGCAAACGGTCCCTGTCGGCTAGAAAAGAAAAGCAATGATTTATTGCTTTGTAGGAACTTAGCCAGTTTTGTGTTTCAACTAGCTATCTTATTCTGATTATTAGCCTATAAACAGTTCCTCAAAACGTTCTTTTAAATAACTTTATATCTACTTGGTTCCCTCATTAGTGAGTGAGTTAAATAAGTTTTTAACATGTTCATTGTGCATTTGCATGAGTTAAGTCTTTGTGTTATGAAAAATATATTTTGCCATTGTTCATGAGATTAAAAAGTTTAGAAATACTAAATTGGTGTTAGAAATAAAATTTCATGTGAGTCTCAGGGAGGTAGGGAAGCTGCATTGAAGCTGGTGAGACTGAAAGGAGTGAGGAGAGAGTACAGATGGGTGGGAAGCAGAGTTTTTATAAGGAAGAGGCAGTTCCCCTAGGCGCCTGAGGGTTCTCCCTGGGCTAAGTTTTCTCCTCACCCTATCACTAAGGAGCCACAAGAAGGAAAGGCCTGATGTTTAACATTACTTGTATACCTACATCACCATCTGTTTGCTTATATCTGAACATCAGATGTTTTCTTTACAGGAAAAAAAAAGATTTTAGGCCAAAAGATTGAAAAATAAGCCGATTTAAAAAATAGTATTGCTTAGAATGATACCCTGAAACTCTTGTTACAATACAGTTTTCTCTGAATAGCTGATAGGAAACCATTCATTTTATTAGAGGAAAGTAATAGCTTTAGGGAGAGTTGGATTGGGATGAGGAGAGATCAATATCACAGAGCAGAAAGGATGAGAGAGGAGTCCTAGGAACAGAGGAAGGCCATGCTTTATCTGCAGATCTCTTCTATTTTTGAAAGTATTTTTATTTCTTTTTAAAATAGGGACTTTGAGCTAGAGTACCATACAGGAGAGAGTGAGAGAACAATAAGTTCAGACAATAGACTCATCGAACACAGATTACCAATTGAACTGGGGGCAGCCTTCCAGACTAGGGGTCAGGGGGAGCGAATGGAGAGGGAGAGGGTAAAGGGGGGGACATATGATGTTTGCGTGTCTGAAGGTGTAGCAACAAACCCTTTCAACATGTAAAACTATAAGGAACAATAAAATCTTGTTTAAAAAGTAATGAATAAAATTTGGGCTTTGTTACTGAGTTTGCTCTCAAATAATTTATTAAATGAGGCAACACCACAACTTTTCCTTTGAGAAAAAGGGAAAAGGACAACCCCAGTTGTCTTTTTTCAGTCTGATGTTTCCATGGGCGTCTGGAGACCCTAGAGGCTTATCTGTGAACTCTGGATGGCACCACTCCCGAGGGCTTGAGGGGTTCTGGGACACTCCAAGAGAGTCCTCTCTGCAGGGTCTGCCTTCCAATTGTGGAAAGCAGGAGCCACACATACTTGGATAAGCTCCTTGCAAGGTCCAGGGTCCTTCTAGGAGCTGCAGGAGGAGTCTCCACCTCTATTCTTCACCTGCAACCAGTTTGTGCGTTGAGTAACAAGGAAGTATCCATCCACGTGGAATGTGGACATTGTTAACCTCCCCGAGGAGGAGGAGAAAGAATAAAGTTTCCCACCCAGAAATTCAGCTGGAAGGATCTCAAGCAAACTGCAGGCAATCTAACCAGAGACTCAGCCATCAGATTCTTGGCAGCGAAGAAATGGAGGTGAACGTGACATTTGACAGAGAAGCTTCCCCTGTGGGAAGCAATAAGAGAAAAAGGCAAGGGAAGCACTTCCTCAGCCTCCACCCGGATTTCACGTTTATTTTTGTGTCTTTTAAATAGGTTGCCCCAGCATTTTGGTAAAATGACAAAAAGAGGTTTTCAAATCTTCGTTTCACATTTCACAGATATGAATGGTACCAGATTCACCACTAAAAAAGTCACAGTGGAGCTTCCAGCCTGGGCTTTTTCTTTCTTTCATTTTTTTTTTTTTATTAATGGGTTCTTTCCAACGCAGGAAATCAACAAGAGAAAATTTATAGCTAGACTAAGTTAAAGAATGCTGTTCTGAGCACTAGATTTTGTTTTCTGCTTTTAAATATCCCCATTTGTCTTCACATGTTCTTTTCCAAAACCCCCTCCCATCCTCTTCCATGCGGCTAGATGCTTAATATGCTAACACTTAGGAGAACAGAAGGCTTTCTCCAGAGAGAGTCACAGAGCTGTTCTGTGTGGCTGCCAGAACCGCCAACCTGAGCGTTCCCCACACAGACCCACCAGGCCTGCCAGGATGCAATCTGTCTCCAGTCCCACAGCAGACGAGAGGCCCAGAGGCACCTGGACTGGCTTCCTACTTCCAGAATTGGAAGATGCCTTCAAACACGGAATAGTCTCTGGAAAATTCTTTTCTTTTCTTTTTAAATATATATATGGTTATCTACTGAGAGGGACCACTTGTAACAGATTTGAGCTTGGGATGTGAAACTTTTTTTTTTTTCTCAAAATTTCTCTGTTTCCTTCAGACCCCCTTTCATCCAGTTAACATTGAAAAAGATGATTTTAAACAAAAATTATGGTTGTCATGTTGCCTATAGTAATATGTGTTAAAATAATTAAGATGAATCTTGGATCTTAAAATTAAACATGTTAATGCACATAATTATGCAAAACAAACTTTTTTAAAGAGAGAGAAGTAGAATATAATTTAATCAAATTTTTATTACTTTCTTGAAATTATGAGAGGTACATAAATGAAGAAAGAACATTATTTGTTATCTTAAGAATTTTCTTTTTCTTCATTTTCTTCTTAATTAAAAAAATGAAAGAATTGGGATAATTTGTCACTAATTAAATTGGCAAAAAATTATTTTTATATGAGCCTATCTACCTGCAGTATAGAGCGGGGAAATGGACATTTTAAACTCTGCTCATCGTGAGCATGAATTTTTGGAGGACAATTAAAAATCCACATATAACTTACAGATGAAATGACTTTTCTGCATGTCTTTTCACTGTGGATTTATTATATGCATTTCTCAGATGCCAACTATTGTGCTGGGTAGAGTTCTCAATGCAGAGGTAAAAAATGAACATAAAATATATCAAGTGGTGATAACTGCTATAAAAAACAGGAACTGATAAAGTGAGTGGCAGGTGTTGTTAGTTCTGTGTTTCTAAAGACAAGTTCTTTGTGGAATGCCTCTCTGTTAGTATGACATTTAAGCAGAGGGTTAAAGGAACTCAGGAAACAATCTTTGTTAATATCTCACAGAACATTCCAGAAATATTCCGGGAAGAGGAAACAACTCTGAGGTGAAAGTATGCTTGGCCTGTATCTACTTATCAGCAAGGACAATCTAGAGAGAGAAAGTGGTATGAGATAAGAATAGAGAGATACCCAGGCAAGATCACAGGATTCTGTAGGTCATTGGAAAGACACTGGCATTATCGTGAAAGAGATGAGAAGCCATCAAGGTGTTGATGTATGATATTATCTGACTGTTCTAAGATGAAAAGTCCTTTGGAGGAGGAGGCAAACCAGAGTGAAAACAAGAGGAACAGTTGAGAGGTGTTTCTCTCATCTATGTGACAAATAAGAGTGAGAAAAATTATTGAGAAACCAGTGGATTTCCACACACTTCAATGGCAGAGTCTACAGGATTTCCTAATTGGATATGTAGAATGGGAGAAAGAGAGATGGCTCCCAAATTTTGACCTGGGAAATCAGATAAACGGAGTTGCCTTTTACATGTTAGCTTTTGGGTAGGACATTGATGAAGCGCTTGGGTATGAGTCTGGCATTTAAGGAACACGTACAGATTAGATGTGTAAGTGTGGAAGTAGTTTGTTAGAAATGATTGTTAAAGCCATGGGATGAAAAGAAACCACCAAGAATAAATAAAGACAAGAGAAAAGGTAAAAAAAAAAAGTAGGGCACTTACAACTCAATGTTAGAGGTTAGGAAGGTAAAAAAGAACAAGCCAAGAAAGGTGAAGACATACAAATGGTATCCCCAAAATGAAATGACCAGAGTTTCAGGAAGAAAGGACTCATTCACTAGGCCAAGTGCTGCTGATAGGCTCAGAAAGACAAAGACTGAGATCTGTGCTTTAGAGTCAGCAATGAGGGATGCATTGCTGTTTTATAATGGTGGAAGAAGCAGCATGATTGGAGTTTTTCAAGATGGAGAAAGAAGGAACATTTTTTAATTTCTTTTTTTAAATTTTTTTATTAGTGCATTACAGTTGTACATAATGATAGGATTTGTTGTCACATATTCTTGATGCGCACAATACAGCAATACAATTTGGTCACTCTCCACCCCCCACCCCTGCACCCCTCTACCTCCCTCCTCCTGTCCCCCGATCTCTTGCCTCTCTTCTGGGTCCTATATTTTTCCTAAAAAATCCAAGCACGGTGACATAATTCTTATACATATGAAGAACATTTTTTATATACATGACTATAGTATATAGTGTGACATACTTATAAATGCTTGGAATGTACCTTGCTTTATCTCATAGGAAGGCGATTTTGACAGTAAGTAATGACAACTCACGTGGGGAATTTCATTGTAAAGGGGATGGCTCAGTTAGCAGCATGGCTGTGAACTGATGGGGCACTTAAATTAGCTACTTTTAAGTTTTGATAATTGGACAACTTACAAAAGTTTGGAGAGGGAGTAGAGAAACAATGTGGAGTACACTACCCTGGGGTTACCTATTAGTGGGCTCTGTTACTACTGTTAGGGCCGAGGTGTAAGGAGAGGAAGCCTTTATTAAAGTCTGGAGACAGGAAGGAGAGCTACGTGGAGAGGACTCTCCAAAAGGACTTAGGGTGTGCAATAGAGGCAACCAGGTTAATCCAAACCTGCGTGAATACATAGCTAAATTCACTGTAGTGCTTCCCCTCCAGTCCTTGTTATTATGACTAAATGGCCAAACCCAGCCTCCAACGAGATCCTATTAATGAAGCCTAGGCAGATCCATCTCCTGAGATACAGAAGGCCAGCAGAGTTACACAGAGATACACGAACAAATAAGAGCAGAAACAAACCAGTGACTGGAGGAAAGATGTAGTTATAAAAGCAAGAGTTGAGGGGAGTGGAAATTCCTTCTAAGGATATAATAATTGATACACAAGAGTTTTAGCTATATGGGGCTGGAGCAGTGGCTCGGCAGTTAGGGTGTTTACCTGGCATGTGCAAGTACACGGGTTCAAACCTCAGCACCCAAGTACACAACTAAGTGTCAGAGCAACGGAAGCCATGTGAAAAACTCAGTAAAAATTGATTTTCTCTCTCTCTCTCTCTCACTGTCCTTCTCTCTTTAAAAAATAATAAAAGTTTTAGCTGTAAATGTACATTCTAGAATTGCTGAAAACAGCATAAAGTATTAATCTTGTAAAAATTTATTTAATAATTAATAATCTGAAATCAATTAATAATCTGAAAATAAACTTAAAGAAAAATATTGGATAATAAAAACTCAAATTATTTATTAATGAATTAAGCTTTATAAATGCATTAACTAAATTATGATCCCATTTTTTAAAAAGAAAATTATATCTGTTTATCTAAAAACAAAACTGATTTTTGCCAAACATTAATTGGCATTATCTTGGAGCAATGAAAATTTTAATAATTAGTTGTCTTGCTTCTGTTCTTCAGTGTGTAGACTGCATGATGGTTCTGTTATTTAATACAATGCATCCCATCCGTACTTTGTTTCCTAGATTGGTCTAGTCTTGCTTCTTGCTTCTGTTAATTCTTTAGATATGTTGTGTTCTCTGAATTTGAACCTCAAGGCATCTAGGTGGGCCTTAACTGGAAATTCTGCTTTATCTTTCTATGTACCCCCCTTTTTTTTCTTTCTCCATTTTTAAAAGAGAGAGTCAATTTTACTTATTTTTTTAATCTGGTTTTTGTTTTTCCTACACTTAGTTGGGTATGTGGTATTGGGGTTCAAACCCAGATCCTCGCACATGCCAGGCCTCTCTAGCCCCTTTTTAATTCTTATAATAAAAATCACATACTTAAATAGCAAGCTGCCTCATATCTTTCTGAAGAGGAATAAACAAAAGCAAACACCAATTCAATTTCAGGGAACTGGAGCCCACTTGAGTCCCATTATTATTAGTGATGCTAGCATAGGAAAAACACTAACCATAGTTCAGCTAAGAAAGACAATAAGCAGACAAAATATCACTGTGGCTGAAGCCTCGCTTACGGACCAACCCTCCGTTTAAGTGGTTACTATAAAAGTACATGGTGATTGTAATGAAATCAATTCAATTATCAATTTAATAAAAGGAAGGACTTATTAAGTACCTACTCTGTACTGAATGCTAACTTGAGAATTATGGAGAAAGAGGAAATGAAATGATCTTAAAGAACTTCTTAAGGTTTAGCTTGAAAAATAATCGCTAGATGAAACAATAAGGATAGTAAGATAAGATATAATTAAATGCATTTTTTCACTGGCTATAAATTCTGTGCATTCCAGAGGAAACAAGAGGTGTTGAATTAATTAGGGATGTGCTGTAAAGATGTTAATCAACTCTGAAGGAATAGCAGGACTTGACGGAGAGAGAGGAACTAAACAACCAAAAGCTTGCCAGAGATGGGGTGAAGGGCTCAAGGAGCAGGCCAGGGCAGGGACAATGGCAGATAAAAACTTTATAAAAATAAATTTGAACTTTCCCAAGTTAACATATGTGGATCAGAATACTTCTGTCCTGGGGGGAAAAATTACATTCTTTAGCCAACTGACCGTAACATGACATGAGAATTAACTTCTTTAAAAATCTTTGAAGAAAGAGAGCCACTTGGTAGGGAGGTGATTTAGTTTAACAGGTCACTGAACAAGTTAGGACACATGAATTTTAGTCCCAATAATGACTCTCTTTTGATACCAAGTCCATTAACCACTTTGACCTTACATCAGGGGAGACCACTATTTAGCCTCCTCTAAGCCAAGCTTTCTATATACAGTATATCATTTGATTCTCATAAAAACCCCAGAAGTAAGATATCTGTTTTTGTATATATTTTTAAATCTCCATTACAGAAATGAGGAAGCTTAGAGAGAAGTTAAGAAACATTCCCAAGTTTGCACAGCTCAAAGAGGGGGCGCTGGGATTCAAACTTGAGCCATCTGACTCCACGGCACCTCAGTGTCTCAAGCAGCCCTAGTTTTAGAATGTCAAAGTGTTCCACAATCGGGCGGTGAAAACACACATGGGAAGGTTTACATCAATTCCACCTTTTCTAACCCTTGTAGATTTCTGTTTTTCCATCTTGTGATAGGGCATGACTTAAATCATAACATAGCTGCACGTTTCACAAGAGAACTCCTTCAAAACTGAACGATCTGTTTTCAAATAGCACTGAAATTCTAGAGGCTGATATGTTTCCTACGAGTGAAAAGTTCTTGGCTCAGTACCCAGGCACAAGAGTCTCCTGCTATGCGCTTCCATGGAAACTGGCCAGGGATGTCCATAGCTACAAGGCAGAGGAATGTGGTCCTTGCAGAGATAGTGAGGGACTGGGCTCAGCAAGAAGAGGAAATGGCTACATTTCAGTAACCTGCAGGACTTGGAATTCACAGGAAATGATTTCTTCCCTTGTGGGAGCTGAGGCATTCCACTAAATCTGAGCTCCTGTCAGAGCAGCAACTGCCAGTAGGCTTGCTGATTACATTTGCAGTTAAAACCAAAAACCAAAACAAAACAAAACCCCTCACTCATAATAGTTCTTACTTTGAAAATTATATTTTACAGGGATCTTTGCTAATGTCTCCCTTACAAAATTTATTTAACCTTTGCTGAAAATCCTTGTAGATAAGCTACCTACTTAGAGGCAAAGTAGCAAGTTATCCCCCAAATGTAGGTGGAATTGGATTTTGGTGTGTTAATCAATTTCTGCTTACCCAGATCTGCCTGGAACGTTGGGTAGTTTCTAACAACACCACCCTTTACCTTGAATTCACAGAAGGCCATTCATGTTACTTGTGGGGTTTTAAGCCTGGTATCTGATTGGTTTCCCCAATGAGGCCATGGTTTAGTTAAGAGCACTGTATTTGTAAGTCAACCAAAAGGCTAACTCTTCAGCAACCCAGAAGATGTCGGTGTAGATTGTTGAAAATTCCTTGTGAAATAATGCTGGTTCTTTTGAAAGCTCAGCCAGCCACCCAAAAAATCTCTGGAACCCTGTCCTTTCAACACCAAAGAACTTGGAATTTTTAGAAATTTTAATGTTTAGAGTGTTTTAATGTTTAGAAATGTTTAATGTTTAGAGTGTGAAAAAAGCACCTGGTGGGAAAAAAATTTTCTAAGTAAAATGTCTGTTTTGCACACACACTTCAGAGAATTGTGAGGAGACCCCTATAAAGAAGTCAGACTAAAAATGACTCTATGTCACTCCCTTAGTCTGAGATTGACAACAAAAATCTCCATCAAATAAGAAGAGTATTTAGAGGCCAGATTCAGCTCCAAAGTGAAGCCCTTCTGGAAATTTCTCAAGGGCACCCCTCACTCAGCATTCCTGAGGATGGGCAGGCAGGATGCACACTTGAACTTAGAGGTGGACCTCTTCTCTGCAGCTTCAGGGCCATGACACACTCTTCACTCCTTTTATCCCCATTCCTTCCTCACAGGTCTTCTCTTTTACTGTACCTCTTTTGGTCACCTTCCCACCATCTTCTTTTGCTCTGTTCTCTTTTTTTGCTTCTCTTCTTTCTTCCTTTGGATGTTCTTGTTAGGTGGAACTTGACCTAGGCAATGCCATTTGGAATCTTATTCTCCATATTAGAACAAGAACCACCTAAAACCTAAACTTCTGACCCAGGGACAATACTCCACCATCGTGGGAAGAAACCCCAAACACTCCATCATCATAAGAAAAGGTGCCTTCGGTGACAACTCCCCAGCAACACCCTAATCCTCTTTTCCTCATGCCCTTCATAGGTACCCCAGTCTGTAAGCAGACTAAGGGTCCCAGACTCTACTAGGCCCACCTCTGCAGGTGTCCCAAATAAATCTGTGTTACTGTCTCTTTCTTTCCTTCTTTCTCTTTGACCTCACAGTTCTTCTTCTTCCCATTGTCTCTCTAGCTCTTCCTCTATCCTTCTCTCAAAACAAACAAATGAGCACATAAATACACTCATATACATTGGAATGATCGCTGTAATGAGGGAACACCAGGGCTTCCAAGCAGGCTGACTTCAACCTTGGCTCAGTTTAGCCTTTTCTGGTGCTTCCTGGGAAGGGAAGGGCCCATTTCCAGTACACTCTTGCTTTTAGGTTATGCTTCTAAATTTATAAAAATATCAGTGGAATTGTGAAGAATGTAGAATATTGATGTGGATCATTCTCCTCCTACAGTGTTAAGAGTTGAATTGGAAGAAGTCATATCTTCACAGGAAGACTAGATACAGAATGGTTTATGACTGAAAATCAAACATAAACCTGTAAAAAAACAAGTGATTATCAAAATGCTACTGAATTCCTATTATTTTTAGGATGTTATAATAAACAAGACAAGGCATATTAGAACATATCATAAGTTATCCTGAGTTCTCAACCTCAAGTAACTTATGATTATGTTTGTGACAGAGAATTCCCACAATAAAAACTAGCTAGGAGTGGCTCTAGGTAATATTTATTGAGTAGTTGCTAATTGCCCATCCCTGCAATGCACTCTTTTTATGTGCTCTTTCCTGTAATTCCTTAATCAACTTTATAATGCTTGCCACCTAGGATCCAAATTATATGGATGAAGAAAATAGAGCTTAGAAATGAAGTAACTTGTCCTGGCTCTCACAGCTACCATGTGGCAGAGCTGGGTCTTGGACTAGTATAAGTCAGTAAATGTTTAGTACCCAATGAATGGGGCAGAAGACTATCTTTTGCAATTTAGAACTTGAAAATCATTGTGTCTTTGGGAGGTTGCAGAGAGGCAGCATAACAGAACTAGAGGAAGTCTTAAAACAAAATATGACTCTTCTCTACTAATAACACACTTGGGGCAACTGGGTCCCAAAGGCAGGGATACCTGCTGAAAAAGAGAGGAATATGAATGGTGTTGGAGAGATAAGTGGGGATTTGATGGTTGGAAAGGGCCAGAGAGCATTTCTAGGTAGGAAAACAGGAATTTTTGTCACTTGGATGATATTCCAATTATGTTTTATTTTTACTAAAGAAACTTTCTTCAGCATCTGGTATCTAGGGAGAAGAGCTTGGGGAAGAGAGGAAGAAAAGGAACATTTGTAACTGTTGTCATCTCCTGCAGTTTAACTTCTCATCCCCCCCCCCCCCTGCAACTCCAGGTCAGTCAAGGTTGCCACTTGTTCCTATCCATCTGATGAAGGACCATGGGTGTAAAAGAGTATAACCAGGGATAGGGAATAACACGAACAAAATAAAACTGTAGTGGAAAGAGAAAAACAATAGGAAATATATCAGAGCAAGTTCAAAGTACTGACGCCAAAAAAGTCAAGCTTGCAGGAAAATCTGCCATAGTCTCTTTATTCCGTGTTATCCTTAAACACAGTGCAGTTTTATATAGAATGTTTACTGCGAAACGAGACACAAATAGTTCCGAGGATTAACTTTGAATTTCCTGGATTTGGTGGGTATAAATCAGCGCCTTCATGCTATTTTAACACTTTTTAGAAAACAAGGTCCTTGTGAATAAATGGCAAAAGTGGGTCAAGAAATGCTTTATTCATTAATAAGTAAAATCTAGAACTTGGAGTAATGCTCCCTAATTATGAAATGGGCAGTGCTCTGTACTGGTTTTTGATTGGCTGACATCAGTTTGAATGCAAAGCTTTATTTTGCTGCAGAGTCCTGGCATACTTCACACATTAAAATTCTAAGCTGTCTAAGTAGGTGTGAAACTAATTTTGTGTTTATTTTTTAAAACCCACCTATGATCATTTAGGACCATCCACTTCATTTTGGGAGGGCAGCACCCGGTTGTAGGTGGGCCCTGAGAGACAATAAAGGAGAGGATAATTTCTTAAATGGCTTAAACCAGAATATTTATAGCTTCCTGGAATAGTTGTAACTACTTATCCATTTTTTCCAGCCACAACTTTTCTTAATAAGAAGGGCTTTGAAAAACCTGCTAAATCTGGGTATAAAAGGAAACAGAAGTTTTCCTAGAGCAGTGGAATTTTTTAAAAGTCACATAGTAACCTTATTGATGAAATGAGGAAGAGAGCACTTTCAGATCAGACTTGAGGGAGGTTATTTACAAAACACCGACCTTCCTCAGCACACCAGGCACAGACTGCAAGGTTTCCTGTGAAGCAGAGAAACGTATGGTAACTGGTTTCAAACCAGGTCTGATGGTCTTGAAGGTTCTTCTACAATGGGCAATGGTAAATGCTATTATTAGTCACTGATTCGCTCACAGCCACCAGGAGGACTATCTGGAGAGCTTAGATGGTGCTTTAGAAAAGGAAAAATAATAATAAAGTTTGTTTCATTAGAAGATAAATTGAAAAAAGTATATAGATTTTTTTTTCTGCTTGGGTAGTGTGTCATTTCCTTGGATTCATCTTCTTGTAATAGCACTTTCTTGTTTGTGAATATCTATTCTGATAAAATTATACTTCATTTAGTGCTTTGTTGGACCATGGATAGCCTGACCTAATGTATCTTTTGGAGAAAAGCTGTATTCATGCTGATCATCATTAAAAACAGATGGTATGGTCTCTTATCCCATGGAGATTTTTAACACTGTTTTTTTTGTTGCAAGGGAGAGCCATTCTTGGAAGAGCCATGACCAAGAGTAGATATTTCTTTAACCAGGGATTGAACCCAGGGGAGCCACATCCCCAGCCCTTTTTATTTTTATTTTAAGACAGGGTCTCACTAGCTTAAGACCTTTCCAAGTTGCTGATGCTGGCTTTGAACTTGCAATCCTCCTGCCTCAGCCTCCCATGTTGCTGGGATTACAGGTGTGCATCACCATGCCCACTGAGTAGTTTCTTTCTCACGATCTTTCTCTTTCTTTCTTTTTTTTTTTTAATTAGCTAAGTACTGAATAAAATTTGGAATACCATCAAATGTTATAGAATAACATCTTGCTCTCCAGGCTGGTGGCCTTGTACTCTCTAGGTCACTGTCCTCTTGGTACATCTCTCTTAGTTGGATCCTTTAAACAGAAACTGGCAAGGAAAGGCTGAGTGTGGTCTTCCCATTTAGCTGTGTTCTGTTCACATCCTGAGCCCAGCTGGCCGGAGCTCTGTAGCTGTGCTTCATTGGTCCTAAAACACTTGGGGCAGGGGGCAGTCCACCCCCGTGGTGCAATTGTGCAGAATAGACAACCCATTATGGACGGATCAGAGGTATCAACTTTGAACATGAAAGGCATGGACTGCAGCTAAATAGTGAAGCCAATCTTATAGTAAGGGCATGGTATCAAATGACAATAAATATTATGAGGCATCTATTTTATGCAAATTATTGCAGAGCGTTAAGGAAAATGCAAACATGTATAAGATGCAGAACTGTCTTTGGAAACATTTCAAGAACAGTAGACAGAATGATGCATGAACATCAATAACTGTAAAAAAAATGGCTACAAAATAGTCTAAGCATGACATAAGGAAGAAAGTAAGATGTGCTTCTAGCTAAGTTTTCCTTTATTAAACACTTGATATTTAATAGACATTGTAAAGTTATTTCATATATATTAGCTCATGTAATCTCATATCAACCAGAGACTATGGATATTACCTCCATTTTCACAAATAAAGAGTCAGGGCTGGAGCAGTGGCTCAGTGGTTATGGTGCTTGCCCAGCATGCACAAGTACGTGAGTTCAAACCCCAGCACCACATACACAACAGAGTCTCTGAGCAACGAAAGCCATGTGAAAAACTAAATAAAAATTGCTTTTTTTTTCTCTCTCTCTCACTATCCCTTTCTCTTAAAAAAAGCAAACAAACATAAAGAAACAGTCTTAGCCAACTAAATGATATAGTCAAAGTATATGAGAAAAGTCAGATTTGAGTATTTGAACACCCATGCATCAGGCTCCAAAGTCTATGTTTTTATCACAAATTAACTCCTTGTTTTACATCCCAACTATTTACCAATCCCTCTAGTCCAGATGGCAATCTAGTTCCTTTTGTCTTTGCTTGAAGCAGTCTGAAAGAACTCACCCGAGTAGAAAGCAAGACCTCTCAGTGTCCAGGAGAGCGCACGGAGCTGACACCTGATCTGAAAGAGGCAGGGGGATCCCTGGATGAGGTAGCCTGCATGGGGTAAGGAGGTGAGGGTGCTGAACATCAAAACAACCCAGCTAGAAGTAAGATGATTATGTATGTAACAAAAAGAGTCTTAAAGGGTGGCTGCATTGTTTTGGGGTTTGATCTCCCAGTTGCCCTCAAAGACTTTTCTTATGCTTCTCATAAGAAGAGATATTATTGACAATTCAGGTGTATTTGGTTGCAGAGGAATTAGCTGATTTTGTTTCTTTTATGTTACTCATGTGAGGATTAAGGCACCAGTGCCTTTAATTTCTATGTCCATGTATTTTTGTGATTTAAATCTCCCTTTAGTAGTGTCCACCAGTTAAGGACACAGAAGTGATAGGGATGGGAGTAAGAAGCAATGCTGTTTATCTAAGCATCAAGGAAAAGAACTCCCTGGAGGGCGGCCACTTCAAAAGCTTTCTTGGAAGGAAGTCAGATTCTCCCCAGGTCCTGATGTCTGCATGAACGTGCTTCTCAGAGGCATCACACTCTGTCTTCAGAGGAAGAAGCCTTGGCTCTGTATTTACTGGGATAAGAAGAGGTAAAGAGGAAAGCATTTGAAGTCTAATGATCTGCATTTGAATCTCAGCCTTACAATTTTTTTTTATTTTTTATTAGAAGTATTCAGCCTTACAATTTAGTATCCATCTAAACCTATTTTTCATACAAAAAAATCACATAGCTACTCTCCCTAAATTTCAGGGTTATTGCAAAGAAGAAAGCAGATAATGAAACTTATGATACCTTGTAAATCATAAAGCTTACGACAGGCACTTATTGGAGATCTGGATTCCCAGATTGTCACTTATCAATCTTTCTGGGTTCTCATCAATAAAGAAGAAATACTAGGATCTGAAAGGGGATTGACAGTATTAATGGAGATCCAATTATTCTCAAAGTGTGGCTCCCAAGTAAATTTGCATAAAAAGATTATGCTCGGAACCTGAGGTCTAATCAGAGGGCCTTCTCATTCAGAACTTGTCTGTGGAACCTACCTGAAGGGAGAACTGGATTCTGAGAATCAGACCTTGGCCAACGGCCAAATGACCCTGTCTATCCGACCTTGTAGAAGGCAGACCCAGGGCACTGACTCAAATGTGCTCTGCAAGGGAGGAAGAAATAAAGAAGCCACACTTGTTCCATGTGGCTGGCAGCCATGACCTAGAGAAATTTTGGAGTCTCTTTTTGCTTTTGAGACAAGGAAATCCACTCCCCAACCCATCACTGAGGAGAGTGAGGCCCATTATCATTCCACCACTTCCGTCCTACAGACCAGCAGAGAGAGCATCCAGGGTAGTCCATCCCCATGAGTGTGGAGGCCTCCTTGTGGATACATGGGACAGGAAACAGCTCCTGGGTTTTTAGTTGTATTGGAGACATTGGATTTTTTTGAGAAACTGAAAAAAAATTATATTCTTTCCAGAAGACAAATGCATTCAAGGAGGCTAATATTTTCGGATAGTCTCAGGAACATCATAGACACCACCCATGGAATCTTACCGGGGACTAGCCTAGAATTCTGAGGATGTATACATGTTCATCATTAGGACTTGTCTTTCTTTCTTTTTTAAAGAGAGAGGGACAGTGAGAGAGAGAGAGAGAGAGAGAGAGAAAGAGAGAATCTATTTTATTTAGTTTTTCATGTGGCCTTCATTGCTTGACACTTCACTGTGTATGTGGAGCTGGGGTTTGAACCTGCGTACTTGCGCATGCCAGGTAAGCACCATAACTACTGAGCCACTACTCCACCCCCTATTTTTCTTTATTTTGAAAGAAGATTTTTGTTGTTGTTGCTGTTGTTTTAATTTTTATTTAATAAACATGGTGTTACAATTAGGAGGGTTTCATCATCAAAGGATCAAGAACAAAAGTGTAATGACAGAATAAGCCAAGACCGGTGCCAGACCGTGGTTTCCCCCAACCCTTGGGTTCCCCGTGGTTCCATGTTTCCCCCTACTTAAGCCCCAAGTTAATTGGACTTCTCCTGGAGGTGGGAGGTTTCTCTCTGATTAGATTCCCTCCTTCTGGTCTCCTTGATGTCCTTCACATTCCCTTCCCCCTTCCCTGCCCCCTTCTCTATGTCCCCCGGGAACATAGGCAAGGTTCCCTATGATTGTGTAAAAATTCATACATGTTGAGGTTATTATTAGCTTAGCCATCTAACATACTGTTTCCGCTTGTATTCTAGCTTCCACAAATGAGAGAAACATTAGCCCCTTGAGTCTCTGAGTTTCGGATACTTCACTTAGCAAAAATTTTTCCATCTCCACCCATTTGGCTGCAAATGCCATAATATTTTCTTTAATAGCCAAGTAGTATTCCATTGTATATACATACCAAAGTTTTTGAATCTACTCGTCGAGTGAGTGAAGGGTGAAAGATTTTTAGGGAGGTTGTTTTAAAACCAAATTGATTTCTGATGTACAAATTTTTATTTATTTTTCTTTAACTATTAAGTAGTTTTGTTTTGTACAACTTACCAAACTTTGGCCAACACCAAAGAACATTGCTTACTCATTTTTAAAGGCACGCATTATTATATTATTTAAGTAATTAACTATACTATTTTATTTGGGGAGTAAGTAGCTTATCTCTGCTAATTTTCCAGATATTTTAAGAGAAATTTATTTGGAGGACAAATTTTAATCTGAATCACAATTTTCATCTTCAAACCGAGGGGTATATAGCAACTTACTTTATGGAACTTCAAACGTAGCAGTCATTTTTCTCCTGTTTGACCTAATTTCTTACTTTTCTACTGTAAAGGCTACAATCTGGGTCCACAATGCACCCTCAGATAGTGACTATAGGTCTGACCTACAGAAGACACTAAGTGAATGAAGCTGGTCTTCCCCACTGCAGCCAGCTGTCCCCTCCATCTGTCACTTCTGACTCTGAAGATGCTCCTCACTCCTGTCCCTCAGCATGTCTCTATCTTTGCCCCCCCCCCTCAGCCTGCTTTTCAGAAGCAAATCACTTGATCTTTGGGTAGTACCTAGGTCTACTATCAGTCAGTCATTGTCCTTGATGAATTACATTCCTAATAACTTTTATACATGGTCAAAAACTTAGGTTAGAATTATTACTTTCATTTTCCACAAAAGAAAACTAAGACCTTAGGAGCTATTATTTGTTGTCAGGGACTCTGTATGGGAACAAGGCAAACACAGTTCCTGCCTTCATGGAATAGAAAATGAATTAGGTGCACAGATATAAAAAATTTACATAAATAATTATTTAATTATAGTTCTTATGAAGGAAGAGCCTAAAAGGGGAATAAATGAATGTGAATTCAATCTGGTTTGATGTATGTCTTTGGAGGCTATTCAGGCAGTTGTAGACCAACTAAAATCTGAGTTAGCCAGCTACAAGAGTTATAGGGATAGGGAGGCATGTTGCTGAGTGAATTCACGTTTTTTTTTTTTAATGCCCTGAGGCCAACTTGGTGATTGGTTAAATGTTGCAATTAAGGAAGTGAAAGGTTTGGATAGGGGTAAGCATATCCTTCAGTTTTGGATAAACTACTTTTGAGATGTTGATGATATAACCAGGTGGCAATGTCCAGAAGGAGAGATGGACACACAGATTGCTTATCAGGAGAGAGATCTGGGTTAGAATTTTATGTATATTGTAACTATCCTAAATATGGTGATAAAATCACAGAAGTTTAAGTTGCTTAGAAAGAGATTATAGATTAAGAATGAAGGAATGGAAAAACATCACAATTTAAGGGGCATACTGAGCAAGATGTCAGGACAGGTGACAGAGACGGAATTCTGTGATGCCTTTCTGACATTATGCAACATTAACACATCACCTATATAGGAATGAGCCATGTGAAGGATGATGAGGAGGGCAGATAACCAGATTATTGAGTTCTGGAGCAATCTGAGAAGTTTTTTCAAGAATGGAGAAAGAGGGGGATGAAGCGGTGGCTTGGTGGTTGTTGCGCATGCCTGGCGTGCATGAGGACATGGGTTCAAACCCCAGCACCCACATACACAACTAAGTTTCAGAGCAATGAAAGCCATGTGAAAAACTCAATAGAAATTGATTCTCTCTCTCACTGTCCTTCTCTCTTAAAAAAAAAAATAATGGAGAAAGAGTAGTGTTCAAGACGATATCCTCATAAAAAGATTCTTCAGATCCCAAATTGAGCTGACAGCAGGAAAGGCAATGACTGCAGGTCAACATCTGTGAGTCTGAAGTAGCAGGTGCTGAGTGTGGGACAGGTCCCATAACCTAGAGCTTCAGCATCACCTCAGGATTCAGCCTATGATGGGTTGAAGAGGTTGGAGGAGTCAAGAAGAACTTTCAACCAAAGAAGGAGGAAAGGCAAGAGACCATAAGAACAGAGACAGCCATTCCAGGGGACCAATGGGAATAGAGGTCAGATTTCAAGGACTGGATGAGAGATGGAGGTACACAGGCGATGAGATAAAGGATAAGGTAGATGGAGAAAAAGGTTAGGAGGAAGTGAGTGGATCAAGGGAAAGCTTCGTTCTTGAGACAGGAGCAATGTGAAAGAGTTGGAGAGGAGTAACAGGGAATGGAATGGAAGACATGTCATAGTTGGCAGATTGTCCTTGAAGTGTAAAGTGGACTAATACCCTTGGAGCAGATGCATTCGATTTTAATAGGGAATAGTATTTCAATGCAAAACAGGACTCCACATATGAAATTTAACTTTCCTTTAGTCACATTAAAAAAAATTAAAAAGAATGTCTAAAATAAATTTTAATAGCGCATTTTATTTAATCCAGTATATTCAAAATGTTAGAATTTCAACACATAATCTATGTAATAATTATTAGGATATTTTGTGGTCCTTTAAAAATGGATTTTAAGGGTCTGGAGCAGTGGCTCAGTGGTTATGGCGCTTGCCTATCATGCATGAAGATTCGAGTTTGAACCCCAGCACCATGTACACAATGAAGTCTCGGAGCAATGAAAGCCATATGAAAAACTAAATAAAATTGATTCTCTCTCTCTTTCTCTTACTATCCTTCTTGCTCTTAAAAAAATGGATTTAAAAAAATCTCGTGTGTAGTATATATACTTACAACACTCTTCAATTTAGCTTAGATATATTCCAAGTGTTCAAAAGCCACCTGAAGCTAGTAGTTATTGTATTGAATACTCCTGACCTACTCCCAATCAATATTTTGCTACTGTCAATCCTTGGGATAGCTGGGTTGGGCTCGAGGCAGTTGCAGTCAATCATCTGAAGCAGTCTAACTCTATTTACCCCAGCAGGCCACACATATAAGGGGGGCCGTAATAAGAAAAAATGGGGGGAAGTACTACTTAGGATAACAAGCTAGAGTTATGAAAGTAAAATCTCAAAAACCAGCCCAAGATAAGCAAATATTTATGAGAAAATGTAGAAAAGAAATCTTTTTATTCTATGCCCAAAGTGTTTCTGTGAAATTGAGCACTGAAAATAAGTAATGGAAGGTCAAACAAAATCTGTTAAATCCACAGGGCACTTTTAGAAAGCCATCCCAAAAGTTTCAGGGAAGCTCAAGTCTAGGAAAGGAGGCACCCAGGGGAGAGAACCTGCATGCCTAGGAATGTGATCTATCAGGCACTCACAAAATGAGGTCATTCCTGGCTTAAGACCCAGTGTGGACTGGGAGGAGCTCCCTGTCTTGCTTAACCACCAAAAGTCTCATCTCTCTTCTTCCTTCATCAAAGTTCCCTGGGAATGTGTAGGGATTGCTTCCACAACTCTAAACCCATCCTGGTTATCTCGTGTCCACAGCCAGCCTTGGGTGCCACTGCTCTTCTGGAAATCAGCCTGGGCCACCTGAAGGCCCTTAGGTCCACCTGCTTGTAGGTTTTTGTTGCCTTTTTTTTTTTTTTTTTTTTTTGAGAGAGAGAGAGAAAAGGAGAGAGTGAGATAAGGAGAAAGAGAAGATCAGTTTTATTTTATTTTTTTCATGTGGCCTTTGTTTCTCTGACACTTAGTTGTGTCTGTGGTGCTGGGATTTGAATCTGGGTCCTCACGAATGCCCGGCAAGTGCTCCAACCTCTGAGTCACTGCTCATTTCATTTTCTTCTCTGAGAACACTCCAAGCTCACTTCTTACTTCCTCACTGCAGACCTTAAACTCCTGTAATTTTACTAAAGAGTTAAAGAACCACATGAGGGAACTTGCACTCAGTCTTCAAGACTGGATTAGATAAGGCTGCTCTTGGAGTCCTCAGTGAAGGTCCCTTCAGTGGCTTTCCTGTGGACACCTTTCTGCCAAGCTCTTGGATGTTTCACCTTGATAGGGGTGAGCTTCTCCTCCTTCTTGTTTTGGACTGGTTCGCACCAATTTACCTCCTCCACAAAGAGAATATCCTTGATTGTGTCTTTCCCATCTGCACATCCCCAAGACCAGCCAAAGAAGTATTTCCTGAAAAGAATCCTCATCTGCAGGGATACAGCTCCAGCCTCACGAAAAACATTTCTTTCAAGGCTCCCCTATCGTTTAAGATCTTGCAGTTCTCACTGAATAATCCAAAGGTCTGTTTTGAAGATAGAAAGCCCTTTTTTTTCTTCCCAAAATAGAATTCAAGACTCTGAGAAACACATTCTACTTGCCCTTTAAAATAGAGCTTATTTAACAATTTCAGAGAATAAAGTTTTATATAAGGAGACAAAACATTGCAAGTAAAATATCAGCTATAACTCCCCTTTATATAACATGTGTAATGTGTACATTGAGGTTTATAGATGAATTCTAGGATACAAATTAGATGTTAAAATATAAGTAGTGTGATTCTCTGATGCTTTTTGAGTGACGAGTTATTATTAATCTAGAGTAAAAATCAGTTTCATGTGCTGGCTTTGGCAGCACATATACTAAACTTTGAACAACACAGAGATAGATGATTAGGGATGTCCCTGGACAACGATGTCGCACAAATTTGTGAAGTGTTCCATTAAAAAAAATCAGTTTCTCTTTGGATTATTTTCCTTGTAAAATTCTTAAAATCAAGATAGGTGAGCCACATTGGGCTATAGCACAGGTTAATGAATGCTTCACAGTGGCTGGCTGCACCTCCTTTAGACGTCCATCCATCACACTTTTAATGACATCCAATAATATGCTTAAGCTGCAGGGGCACCATACAAACTCACAAACTCTGAGGAATTTCCAAGGTAATGTATAATCATGTCCAATACTTTTAATAGGTACAAATTTAGTTTATATAAAATGTGTTGTCAGCTTCCAAGTCAAAACTAATGATAAATGATAAGATGATTTTCTCTGGCAACAATCTAAAACAGTTTTACATTGCTTATCTAGGGCTATAAAAGTTTTGGTTATTATTATATTACAGATTTATATTATAGATTTATATTATAGATTTATTTATTTATTTATAGTACTGGGGATTGAACCCAGGGTTGCTTTACCACTGAGTTAGATCCCCAGTCATTTTTAATTTTTAGTTTTCAGACAAGGTCTTGCCAAGTTCCCAGGCTGGCCTTGAACTTGCCATCCTCCTGCCTCAATCTCTGAAACAGCTGGGATTATGGGTGTGTGTCACTGTGCCTGACTACACTTAAATACTTTTAACTGAGATATTATTTTAGGTTTAATGATCAACATAATTTAACAGATAAAAATGATAAATGCCTCCTAATAATGAAGTGATTTTTCTAAAGCTGAAAAATCAGAAGCATTTGATCTTCTCTCTCTAGCTCCAGATCTATAAACTGTTTCCTATAAGAAAACAATTTTTTTTTTTAGAAATAGTGACACTGTTTTGATAAAGAGTTTATATTACTAAAAGTTTGTTATCATAGACTTTTTCCTTTACTGGGTTAAGTTCAGATAATCAAATGTCTTCTACACAATGTTGCTAATTCTCTGCTCTCTTGCTTTCCTTTTATTCTTTCTAACTATCCTTAGAGGATAATAAAACACCTGGTTGAAAGATGAAAATCTGAAATAAGACATGTTTCATTATGTCTTTGCACCTGTCATACAAATTCATTTGATTGATCACTTATAAATGATATTGCTATTAGATTACTATAATAAAATGATAACTGCTGTGTATCATTTTACAAAGATTTTCTAACTTAAATCACTGTGGAGTAAAATTCTTGTTACCATTTCATAGGTAAGAAAACGGAGAATTCAAAAGATTGATTTGCCAAATATCTGGAGCTGAGACTCCAAATCGGATCTTCTTATTCCAAATTCTTTTTACGTTTACTTTGTTATACCACATTGCTTATTCATTAAACAACTGCTCAACACTTTCTAAGTGTTCTGCATTTCCAGAATAAAAGGGAAGCAAAATTCAAGAAAACTTGTTCAGTGAGGTGTTTGATGATAAATGATATTTATTGATTGCCTAAAACATGGTATAAGCTTTTCGTAGATCTTCTTTAACCCTCATGGTACTCCAATGGGACAGCCTATCTTGAGTCACAGATGAGATAAGTAGGGCCTGAAAGATTCAGTAACTTGCCCATGTTGCAGGATTTGAGGCCAAATTGCCCAATTTCAGACCTGGTGCAGTTAAGCCTTAATGGTAGTGGAGAGCACATTTATCTACAAATACTTATTGGGTGCTACGTGCCAAATACCTGTACTAAGTCCTGTTTATATAATATGAACAAGACTAAGTCCCTGGTTTGAAAGATCAAACAATTCTATAGGGCCTATGGATGTGTAAATACACAATAATTGGGACAATCTCTTCCAGGAGGATCCTAGTGTTCATTAGCATAACCACAGGTGAGCAGGCTCAGTAATGGCACAAATGCATGATTTTTTGCAATAATGCCTCTAGCTATTGTGATTTTCTATCATTTATTTATAAACTTGGAATTCTGAAGTTCAGTATCGGGAAAAAATGCTACAAGATTTAGAATTAATGCAATGTTCAATGAACACTTTCTAATTGAAAATATGAAGTAGAAGAATTACTTAAATATACCTGTGATTTGGTGGCTTGATAATGGTAAAAAGGTGTATTCCTATATTCTAAAAGCTAGGGGACTATAAGATATGTTGTTATTCAAATAATTTATTGTGGAATGAAAATAAAATAACTATATTGGCAAAAATATATAATCAGTAAAGCACTATTCAAAATATCCTTGTTCATGCTTGCATTTTAGTTTGCTGTAGCCAAATATGTCCTAGAAATTGTACATGTGCCTTTCTATCACTAACAATGATACTATCAGTTTTAGATTTTTTGTGAAGTATAAAAAATTTTGTGGGTTCCAAATCGCTTTCCTTTTTATAATATACATATTCAACAGTTTCTAGGCTGCGTCTTGCCATTTCATGTTTAAGAAGTTCCTACATGAAACACTTCTTAAAAGTGAAGAGGTTTGGGACTGGAGCCGGGGCTCACCGTTTACGGTGCTTGCCTGGCGTGTGCCAGGATGTGGGTTCAAACCCCAGCACCACATACATAATGAGATGTAGGAGCAAGGAAAGCTATGTGAGAAACTAAATAAAATTGGTTCTCCCTTTCTCTCTCTCTCACTGTCCCTCTTTAAGGAAAAAACAAAAGTGAAGAAATTAAATGGTGTCTTTGCACATAATTCTACCAGATTGAGCAAATGGGCTTTCTTCTTTCTGTATTGTGCTTTTACCAACAGCTGAGAAGAAGATATTATGGACAAGTAAGATGGGTGTCTAGCAAGTTCATTGCCAATTAGGTGATTTAGCCTTAGAAACTCTCCTAGGTATAAAAGTAATAATAATGATAATGATAAGAAATTACAACCTCTTACAGATTGTGACCATCACAGCCTGGGGGCACACAGTGCATAGTTAGTCTCTGTGGTTGTTAGCATTAACTTTAACCTTCTGGAGGAAGTTCACATTGAGCTAAAAAAAAAAAAAAAAAAGAAACTGAAAGATTTCTTTTGGATGACCCAAGACTCCATCATTTAAAATCAATGCTCTTGATTTCCAGCTGTGGTTGAAGGAAAAAGGGTCCTTGTTGAATCTACTTTCAGCTCTTTTTTGGTTTTGAAAATCCATGATATGTTGTGTATATAAAAAACATACAATTGCATTGACCAAGATTACCTAGTATAATCAGCTAAATCTTTGCAGTTGGTGCTTGATGAGTCTATATGAAAAATCCTAATAATGGATCCAGAAAGATCATATGTAAAAGATGAAAGGAGAGCATGTTTTAGCATTGACACACCAAAAAGAAAAAAATAAGGCAAAAGATAAGTTGTTCTTTTATTTATTTATTTTTTACTTTTTTAAAGAGAGAATCAACTTTATTTAGTTTTTCATGTGGCCTTCGTTACTCTGAAACTTTGTTGTGTACGTGGTGCTGGAGTTTGACCTCGTTTTATAACTCATCTTTAGAAGGGTTTCACTTTCAAAAGGTGTTTCAATGATTCTCTATTTTTGTTATAACCCTCTTTACAAGAATATTTGACTTTTGACTAATTCCAAAGAAGCCCTGTTTCATAAATGAGTTGAACAAAATTCAGGTGAACCAAGTTCTTGGAGCTAATGGGGGTATGTGGAACATTCAGAGACTAAGGACTGGACAACTCAAAAGCATGTCATAAACATAAAGATTGAAAGAACAGAAAATATATTTTCAGGAGGAGGAAAAAAAAAGAAAGGAAGCCAAAGATGTATGATAGCACTGTTAAGATTATAAGGGCCATACCATAGGAAATAATAATTGCAGGTTGCATTTAATTACCATGTCCCAACACTGTTCTTACCAGGGTTATCTAGTTAAATAGTCATGACAACATAATGAGGTAGAGAAAAATTTTATCAACCCTACCTAGGACAGAGATGAGAGGGGGAAACCAAAACACAGCATAGGTAGCAGCTGAAGTTCTCTTGGGTAAGTAGTAGGCACCAAACTGGGTTTCCATCTATAAAGGTTATTTTTTTAAATATAGGACTACAACATACACTTATAAAAACTGCACAGATTACAAATATACAACCCAAGGATTACTATCTGTGAATGAATATAGAACCACAGTCCCGCTGGAAATGAACCCTGTGCTAAGGGACTGCCACATGCACCCAAAGACAATTCAATAATTGGTGCAATGAGGTCTAATAACACTTGTGTTCATAGCCAGTAATAAGGTTGTCATTTAATAACTGAGTTATATGTTACATAGGCCTTTTTCACCTATGTCATCCATGATGAAAATTAGGATCATTTAAGTAAAAACGTTTCGCCAAAATTTAGTATTCAATATTGGGAATCAGCTGAAATTCAGGCAATAAAATGACTAGGCTCTTGCTTTATCTCCAACTTCAAACAAAATCGAGTTATACATTTCCTTCAGTAATCTACCAAGTTATCTTCTCCTCTTGTGCCCTTATATCACTAGTTGCCTTAAAAGTAGTTCCTGTTACCTGTTGGATTTCTATAGTGAGCGAAGAAGGAACCAAATACACACAGTGCTTGTAGAATCATCGGAAAAATTTCTTTCTCCCTGATGGTTTCACACCCATGGTTCTGAATGCTGATGTGATGGAATACATAGGGATCACAGACAAAATATCACATTTACCAGAAAAGCAGAGGATCTTGGTACTACGGTGCTCTGGGAAGAGCTTGAAAGAGCTGATGGTACAAGCTTACTGTTGGCTATTGTTAAACTGTGACTCAAAAGCTGAAACTGCCCACTTCCCCCAGGGGAGACCTATTAATACCAGATCTCTTGGAGAGTTAGAGAATATTTAATTTATTTGGCTTATTTTTGTTTTAAACTAGTACTAGTACACACTGATGTAGTACTATGTGTTGAGCACCATTTTGTACACTTTTTATGAATAAGCTAATTTAGTCCTCAAAAACAATACACAGGTAAGTACAACAATTATTTTTCATCTTTCTTTTTTTTTCACAGATAACTGAGACACAGAGAAGTTAAATAACTTGAAAACATCCCATACATAACAGGGCTACTAAATGGATGACATAGAACTAAATATGTGTAAATGTATCATAGAACATAGTAAAAAAAAATTGCAAATGTTCTAAATAAAATAAAAATTTCTTAAAAGTATTTATTTCTTTCCAATTCTCCTTAATAGAAGTAACAGAAATGGTTAGAGTTAAAAATTACCTCTTCTGCCATGTGCAGTAGTACATACCCGTAATCTCTTGCTGAGGCAAGAGAATCCACAAGTTTGAAGCCAGCCTCAGCCACTTAGCCAAACCCTGTCTCAAAAAAAAAAAAAAAAAAGTTAAAGAAGAACTGGGGGATCTAACTCAGCGGTAAAGCATCCTTGATTCAATCTCCAATTCTGAAAAACAAAAAAAAAGAAAAAATATTAACTCTCACTGGTTTTAGTCTTTCTAGTGATAACAGAATTCCAAATAATATGACTTCATCTTATTTTTTTACTGGTTCAACATAGTTTTACATATTGGAGGGAATTATTGTTACATACTCATTCATACATGGATATTGACAAAGTAAGTTAAACTCAATCCTAGTCCAGGATCTCCCAGGCTTCATCCAGTCCCCCATCTCATGTTTCCTCTGTAATACGCCCATGCTATAGATAGAAATGAACATAATGGATATTAATTTTTGAAATTTCTGAGTTTATATTCCTGCCTGAATATAGTTTTTCTCCTCATGGGAGTGGAGTGTACCCAGCTGTACTGATCACTCTCCTTTTCCCTCCTTCCTTTGCATCCCTCTCTCCCTTCTCCCCTGAACTTCATAGTTATGGTTCCCCCAGCTCATGTGAAATTGCACTTTTGGTGAGCTTATTAATTAATCATTGATTAACTTTCATCCTATCTTAGGTTTTACTCTAGCTTCCACATATGAGAGAAAACATTCAGCTTTTCAGTCTCTGTGTGTGGGATATTTCACTCAGCATGATTTTTTCCATTTCCCTCAATTTATTACAAAAGCCATGATATCATTCTAAGAGCAGAGTAGTACTCTATTTTATATATATCCAGTTTTTAAATCCATTCATCCAGTGAAAGGCATCTGTGTTGGTTCTATAGTTTAGCTGTTATAAATTGAACTGCTATATTAAACATTGATGTAGCTGTGTCTCTGTAGTATGCCCATTCTAGCTCTTCTGGGAAAATACCCAGGAGTGGGATAGCTGTGTCAAATGGTGGATCCATCCCTAGTTTTTTGAGAAGTCTCCATACCGCTTTCCAGAGTGCCTGTGCATGTTTGTATTCCCACCAACAGTGTGTTAGTGTTCCTTTCTCCCCACAATCCCTCCAGCATCTCTTATTGTTCCTTTTCTTCATTTTTGCCACTCTGACTGGAGTGAGGTGGAATCTCAGTGAAGTTTTGATTTGCATTTCTCTGATTGTTAGTGATGTAGAACATTTTCTCATATACTTCTTGACTTTTTGAATTTTCTCTGTTGAGAAGTTTCTGTTCAGTTCCCTAGCCTGTTCAACAAAGGATACTGGATAAACTGGATAGTCACATACAAACAATTGAAATTAGATTCTTATGTTTCACTCTGCACAAAAATCAAATGAAAATGAATCAAAGAATTAGCAATTAACCAGCAACTATACAATTAATGGAAGAAAAAATAGGATCAACACGCAACCACATCAGTGTATGCACCTCCTTCCTTAACAAGAATCCCATAGCACAAATTAAAGCCACGAATCAATGAGTGAGATGTCATTAGACTGAAAAGCTTCTGCAAAGCTAAAGAATCAGTCAAGAGAGTCAAGAGAGAACCTAAAGAATGGAAGAAAATCATTGCCTGCTATGCCTCCGACAAGGGACTAATATCCACAATATACAAAGAACTCAGAAGATTTTATCTCTTGGCTTATGATTGAAATGTTGAAAATGCCCATTCTTGAGGCTGGAGCTGTGGCTGGGCAGTTATGGTGCTTACCTGGCATGTGCAAGTACACGAGTTCAAACCCCAGCACCACGTACACAACGAAGTCTCCAAGCAACGAAGGCCACATGAAAAACTAAATAAAAATTGCTTCTCTCTCTCTCACTGTCCCTTTCTCTTAAAAAAAAAAAAAAAAAAAGCCCATTCTAAAAGGTTAGGAATTTGATGCATTCTTTTTTCCCCCCTAATTTCTTCTCCCCTCCTCCCAAATTGGGTCAATTACATTATTTTTAGATGTGTGTGTGTGTTGGTGGGGATTGAAACCAGGCCCTCACACATGCTAGGCAAATGCCCTACCGCTGAGTTATACTCCCTAGTTTTACTTTTTTTAACTTGACTTAAAATAATGTATTTAAATCCATTTTTGTTCTTTCTGATATCTACCATTTCTTTTGATTTTCCACTTTCAGAATAACATCCTAATCTTTACTTTTGCCTTTCACATCTTTATTTCACACATCTGCTAGCTAAGATTTTTATTGTTTGTTAAGATTTTTAACAATTTCATTCTAATTTGAAACTATAAGTAAGTCTTCACTGATAGGTTAATTCTAAAATTAAAGAATACTAAAAAGCATTAATAATGCAGTATGCTTCAAATCATTTCTAGATTCCTTATAATAGCTAGTGCAGAATGCATGGCAGGTAAGCAGTTGTTACACTGGATTGTTTAGAGAATGATGATAAAAAAAGAGTCTCATGTGCTCAGTACAGATGCATTTAGAAAATATTTCCATTCAAGGTTGGTTGAACCTATACATGCAAACCCCAGAGGAATAGAGGGACAATGATGATAACTCTACATCACTTTATTTTATTTTTTAATATTTCATGCCATCAACGACCCAAAATCATTTCTCATTTTAATTTACTTCATGTTTGACTTACACATTTTTATTGAGCATTTTTCCTCTGAAGTCTTCAGTTGTCTTTTTTTATTCTTATTGAGGTAAGAAACACATTTATATCATGCTATTAAGAAGTTTAAACTTCTTAATTGTGCCCTGTGTCTTGGAGTTCTTTTAGAAATTCTGACTTGGAATTCTGACTTCCTGTTCTATTTTGACCCGACTCCTTTCTTGATCTGCCACAGGGGTATATTTATCTTCATTATACTCCTGGGTTAAGTCCTCTATCTTGAATCATGTTTTTTTTTTTAGGTGGATATCTCTTGGAAACACATTTCTGGAAAATATCTTCAAGAGGTTTTTTGCTTGTTTGATTTTTTTCCCAGAAAGTTTGCATAGAAAGTTAAACTTCTGAGAGGTTGTGTATTAGGAAACGTATTTATTGAAGCTTGGTTGCCTCATGGTGCGCAGGATCAATTCCCCACCCAAAGGTGCTTAAAACATTGATACTGATGACTCTGAGCATTGCCCCAAGATGATGTGAAAATGTCTGTTCTCACATGATAAGGCTTTTGGAGGCTAGCAAAGCAGATACCCAGGCCAGTCAAAAGTGACTTGAGTGAAAAGAGGGACAAGTGACTCTGGCTTTGATTGTGGCTAGGGAGTTAGGCCAGAATGAAGGTTTGAACTTCACACTTGTACTGTTGAGGGAGTGCATGGTCCTTCTTATCAGTTTGCCTAGATGTGGGAAGAGAGAGGAGTAGAGATGGAAAACTGCCAATGCTGAAACACCAAGAATGGAGTCAGACCACCACAGCCTTCTACCCCTGGACGGCTCTTTGAGTGTACAACTGCACAGTGAGACTCATTTGCCTACAGAACTTTAAACACATTGCTTAAGTTTCTAATAGCAACTTTTGTTAATGATAAATTAACAAAATTTGTTCATAAAATGCTTACATTTTCTTCTTAGAAACTTGTGAGTTCTATTATCTGTAGAACTCTAATACTTCTTACTAATATACTAAGGAATAGGTACTTTTTCTATTCAATTTGCTCCTCTAAAATTGACACAATTTTTATGTAAGAGAAAAAAATTCTTCCAATTTCTTCTATTATATTCTCCCATTTATTCTTTCTTTCCTCTCTGGAGATGCTGTTGGACCAAATTTCATGCCCCAGGAGACCTTCAGCAGTTATCATGCCTGAGAGAGGGGTCCTTTAGCAGAGATGAATGTCATCAGGACTGAAGGAGAGGAGAGTGCCTGCCTTCCTCCTCTGGCCCTCCATATCTGCAAGAACTTTAGTGTGGACACCAGCTCCTGCTGGCCTCCATCTCAGGAGCCTACACTGAGGAAGAGGCTCTGGGCTGAGGTTCTTAACCCGTTGAATCTCAACTCCTCAGTTCCGCCATCCTCTGTTAGTGTAGTCACCAAAGCCCCATCTCAGAACTGTTTATAAAGAAATTGATTGTTCGAAAATCTTGTTTCTCCACCCGTTCAAATGGCTTCATGTTCGGTTGTTCCACCAATAAAAGTTCATCTTCCAGGAAAACAAAACAAAACAAAACAAAGTTTCACGCCCCAGGATTTATCTGTTATTTATTGAACATTCCTCTTATATCTCTGCTTCTTGTTCTGTAATGAAAGAAATTAACTTCGCTCTACCGTTTAGCTCTTCTACTATATTTTTTTAAAATTTGCCAGACTTACGTTGGAATCACATGCATCACAAGAATTCTTTCAAGTTCTTTTGATGTTTCTTTCTTATAGTAAACTCTTCTTATTTTATGGATGAATATCTTGCAAATCTCTTTAAGGATATTGTAATCAGTAGTGCATGTGGTCTTGAGTAATAGAAAATCCAATTATAGAGCTTAATGGACAAACATTTTTATAGTCTCCTGTAAGCAAGTATTTGGGGATCAGTGTATTAGAGTTGGTTTGATTTTTTTTTTTTTTTTGAGAAAGCCTGTCCTGGGGCTGGAGCAGTGGCTCACAGGTTATGGCGTTTGCCTGCATGTGCAAGGATGCAGGTTCAAATCCCAAAACCCCGTAAACAATGAAGTGTCAGAGCAACAAAAGCCACATGAAAGACTAAATAAAATTGATTCTCTCTCTCTCCTCTCTCTCTCTCTCACTGTGCTTCTCTCTTGAAAAACAGAAAAAAGTCTCTCCTTTTCTGAGCCATCTTTAACATCTGAGTCTCTATCCTCATGCTTATCTCTTCTAGTAATAAAAGAACTGTTGTACTTTTAGGCACCATATCAGCTTCCAAACATAAAGAGATAAAGGCAAAAACGTATGTTTTCTGTATCTGATATCTGTATATTTTAAAAAATTTTCCTTGAAGCCATACCCAGTAATTTCTCCTTATGTATCGTTGCCCAGAATTAGGTCACATGGCTAACTTGATTAGGGTTTGGAAGGTGTTTCTGGAAGAGTTGTGAATGGACTTAAGTCACAAATCAACAGAATCTATAGGAATTATTAACTGGAATTTTAATGAATGTGTCCTTCTATTCCTTGAATTGTCTCTTTTGTCCTACTATTTCTCAAATAACTGGCCCTATCTGGCACTCTTGTAACTAAAGAACTAGATTGATCAATGTAAGACTATTCTTTTTTATCTTAAAACTATTTTTCTCTCTTTCTGTATTTAGCACTTATGATTAAAGATAAAGTTATGATAAAACTTTCTCAAGTTTTTAAAATCTATTCAGGTATTATCTAGTTTAAAATATTGCTATATTCTTATATTATCTTAAACACAGGCATATTTCCCTGAGTTATATTTGGGGATCGCTTACCAAGGATAGCTTCTTTCCTCTTTTAATTAGATGCACAATTGTTCAGTCCCCTCCACTTTCTTTTATGTCATATGCACTTCCATTTTTTACTATGAATATATGTTCTTGGTTCTTATTTGCCACTGGATCTTTGCCAAAAAACTTGAACTGAACCAGAACAGCTCATTTTCCAAGGTCTGCAAAAGTTTAACTTACATTGTTTTCGTCTTTTTTCTTTTCTCATAGGCTTCTGGGAAGATTTTGCTCTGGGTTTTGGAGTGGAGAAGAAAGGAGGAGGGGGAGAGAAAAGATGATGGAATCTAGCCAATAGAATAAGAAAGGCAGAGTGTTCCTGTGGAAAGATTTCCCTCCTCAAAGTAGTAACATTTTATAAGTACTTTTATTGATTTTATTTTTATTATCCCCAAGCTTTATTAGTTCATAAAATCTTCAGAATTAAATGTTTTCAAATGCATTAGGAAGACACTGAATTAACCCTACACCCACATAACAAAGCAAAGACTGGGATGTGGTAGCAGTTGAAGTGTGGGGAGGGAAGATGGTGGATGGAAGAGAAGCAAGCTCTGGCTTCTTTGAGTCTTTTTTAGGAAGAAGAAGAATACATTAACATTATCTTATTGTATGTAAGGTTTGGGGAAGCTCAGCAGACATGTGTGCCTAAGGTTAAGATTTGAGAGACTTTGATGTGTTTATCTAAGATGTAACATTGGTGACGCTGTGGAGGGCAAGCCCAAGAATTCACCCAGGTGTGGCACCTGTGCAGTTCAGGGTGATTAGGATGGTTTTGATGTCATATGGGTTTGTCCTCTTCAATAATATATTTTATTAAATATAGCTCACTGCATTTTATATATGTAGTTCTCTAAAAGATGTTATATATGAATATTTATAAAGTACCATATCAAATTATGTATGCACATTGAAAGGAGGCTACTGGCATAGAAAAAAATAGATGAAATTACATTCCAAAGATTGCTCATTCACTTGCCAGCAAAGGCAGGATTAAGAAGGGGAATGATTAATATTTGGGCAACTTCTGTATGTTGAACACATAATAGGACATTATAAATCATGGCATTTAATTTTACAACTTTCAAAGAAATAATTTTATTTTTATGTGGTTTTTAAATTGTCAGATGAAATTATTCATATTAATTGTGCACAGTATGATGTCTCAAAGTACATACACACGGTAGAATGATTAAATCAGACTAATGAACAAATGTATTGCCTCGCATTGTTGTTGTTTCCATAGTGAGAACACTCAATATCCACTCTGCATTTTCCAAAAACACAACATGTCATCAACTATCCTTATCGTGTTGTACAACAGATTTCCTGAACTTGTTTCTCCTGTCTCACTGGAATTGTGTGCTATTTTAAATATAAGAAATCTGATAACACAAGTAACTTGTTCAAAGTCTCAGAGTTAATTAGTCCATGGTGTATTAGTTTGCTAGCGCTGCAGTTACAAAATACAACAGACTGATGCTTCAACAGGAGAAATTTAGTTTTCTGCAGTTCTGGAACAAGCTGTCAACAGGGTTATATTCTTTTGAAACCTCTCTCCTGGGTTTGTAGTTGGCATCTTCCTCTAGTGCCTTTCCACTGTGTCCAGTGTACCACTTTGTGTCTCTTTGTGCATTCAGAGTTCCTCTTCATAAAAGGATGCCAGTTAGATTGATCAGGGTCCATCCTAACAGCCTCATTTTTGCTTATTCACCTTTTTAAAGGCCCTGTCTCCCAAAATAGTCACATTCGGAGGAACTGGGGTTTAGGATTTCAACATATATATCTGGGATGAGGAGGGCAGTCCATAATAAGGGGATAGTTATATTTTAGGACTCGGAACGAGCTGTGAGAACTTTCTCTTGTGGTCTCTGTTAGGTAGAATCTGACTTAGGCAACACCATTTTGAAACATATCCTTCGTCTGAGAATAAGAACTATCTCAAGGTCACTCTGACCCATCTGTCCCTAAATGTGGGGCAATACTTCACCCTAAACACCTAACACCTCATCATTAAGAAAGGAATCCTACTTGACAACTCTCTGGTAGTGCCCTAATTCTTTCCCTGCCTTGTTCCCTCTCTATCTACCCCAGGCTGCAAGCGGCAGGTGGGTCCCAGACTCCACTGGGCTCCCCCCTCCACAGGTTTCTCCCAAATAAATCTGTGTTACTGTTGAGCTGCTGTTCTCCTCTCTCTTTATTTCTTTCATTCACTTCTTTCCTTACAGTCTCCAAGTGTCCTGAAATATAAAGGGAACATAAGACTGGAGGGAATTTCTCCTCTGCTATCTATCTATCTATCCAGTCTAAGGTAACCCAAATACAGAAAGAGGTCAAACTGGTGTGGGCTGACAGGATGCCAAGCTCAAATGCCTTATGCTAGCATACGCAGAGTAGATGCAATCTGGAACTACTCACTTTACAAATAAGGAAACACAAATCCAATTATGAAACAACTAGAATATTATGAAATTTGTAAGCATGTATGAGGGCTAACATTTTTAAGACCTGCTGCTTGCTATTTATATATATATATATATATATATATATATATATATATATATATACCCACATATTTTCACTGAATATATATACATTGGTAATATTTAAAATCACATTTGGAGGCAGTCATTATTATCTCCATCTTATTGATTAAAAAAAAAAAAACCTGAGGATAAGATCTAACTTAGAGTCTTTTATGGATTCAGTGATTTTTCTTTTCCTTTTGTTTTCTTTGACTCAAGGAAGAGGTCACAAAATCTCCAGAAGGGAGAAAATATCCAAAGACATTCAAACTCTTAACACGTGTTATATGCTAGTAGGTGCAGGAAACAATATCTCCTTGTTACCAACTTTCACGTTGATCATAGAGCCATGGCAACCACAATTAGATGTGACCGAAGACAGGGCCAACTTGGTTCCTCCTTTTCATTCTGTTGCTTTGTCAACAGAAAAGCTGCTCTTTTAAAGTTTTTGCTTTTGTTAGGAAGTTTAAAGAGATTGTCATTTTTTAAACCAATGAAATTTGTCATATCAAATCCACTTTCTCAGGGAGTGGCATCAGTAATCTACGGGTGTGACTTCGTTTCTTTTATGAGAAAAAAAAAATCTTGCTTTGTTGAACGTTCCTCTCAAACTTGCCAATCCCTATTCAAGTTCGAGTCCTTTCTCTTGAGATTGGGCCTATAGGTGGCAGCAAGTGTTAGCTGTTGAGCTTGGGTCTCATGTGCCAAAAGTTCTCTTGAAATACTTGAAATAGTTTAAATATTCCTGGATACTCAAAAATTAAATTTTCTCTAGATAAGAACGTGAAAAGTCAAACTTGAATTGTGACTTTTGAGTGGTTTGCACACCACAGTCATCACTGTATAGATTAAAAGATTATATAGGAGATTGAATGCTATGTTTTAGAAGTTCAGGATGGTTGGGTGTAGTCTTTAAGATTTGTGACTGCTGTAGTGTTATTGATTATTCTTTCCTTTCTATTATTTTGTGTGAAATGAGTTTTTGAACCTAGAATAACCTAGAATAAACCAATCAGTTCATCTGTGCCAAATCTTCAATATGAACTGCAGTTTTAATTTGTGTACCATCTATTTTATATAATGAATGTGCCATAGAAATGTTTAATACAATTAAAGTTTTGTGGGGTTTTTTTGTAAATCAAAGTGCTTACTTGCATAAAGCAGATTATCTTTTAAAGGTTACTTGTGGGGAAAATCCTATTGCAGTTTGAATTATTCATAGTAAGTTGTTTTGAGAGTTTGGAATTTTGTTTATCTGTTTTTCTAGAGGAGGGACACCTGTACTCAATAATCCCTTCCAAAAGTATGGTAGGTTCTGAAGGAGTTGAGACAATAGCAACTGTAGCTGAATAGCACTTTGGCCTGCCTGATCTAATCAGTCATCTTCATAGTTTATATTACTTGTGACTCAATGCATTGGGGGAAATAGTGGATTGTATCAGCCCCAATTCAGTCAACTAGATCTAGTCTTTATCTTTCCTCATCCCTCTAAGATAACTTAAAATGATCCTACTTTATCTACTTGACCTTTATAAACTCCCTAAAATACCACATAGAATAAAAGTCTGCTACTTTTATTCTATACCTTTGACAACTCAGCAAACACACTTTTATTTGATTTGATAAATTTCCAGAGAAGACTTTTTGTGCATTATTTAGTTGGTCTACTTCTATGTGTGAAGAAAATGTCGTTTATGTCTATCACATTGACACCAATTTGAAAAAGAAAAAAAAAGCCATCACTTTTGTGACAAAAGTTACAAAGCGTGTCAACAGTAGGTCTTGCTGAATCAAAACAGATGGTAAACAAATAATTGGGAAGGGATGCATTTATATTATAGATTTCTGCTAAGGAATTTTAGAAGAAGGAGGCATGGATTTTGTGGATTACAATCCTGAAAATAATTCATCAATTTTTATTTTTAATAAAAAGGCTAAAATTGAAATTGAGTGTGAACAACTGAACGTCGTTTGTACTGAGATTTATTGAAGATTAAAATCAAAAGGTTGACTGTCTTCTATGGGATTGATCCCCAATTCATCTGTTGGTATTTTGTTTGGTTGATTTTGTTTTGTGGTTTTTTGCTTTGAGTGTGCTATATGGAGGGAAGAAGACAGAACATGGATACGTAGACATCTAAAAAACCAAATATTTGCATAGTCTGAATGGCTATAGTATATATTATTGGGTAAAGATTATTTGGCACCTCAAGAGAATATGCTGGAAAATAAAACATCACATCACTTTTCTGTTGAGACTGAGGGAAGAGCCTTACAGAGGAGAAGAAATGAAAGAAAGTGCTTCAAACAGATGGGCCTTTGCTAGAGAACTTCCTTGTTGTCCTTGCACTTGAAAATACAGTATACTGTATTCAACCTTTTAATCCTTATCTTCAAAGATAAGGATTTTCCCCAATGATTATTTTATTATTGCTTCAAAGCTTATATAAAATATAACAAGTCACAAGTTTTGTTTTTTTTTAAGAACGGTGCCTTTGTACCTTTTGAATTCAATTTCTATTATTTCTAGGTAATATTTGGTCTAATTCTATTTGTCAAAATATATTTACCAGAATTAATGCTCAATAAACAGTCAAGTCCAGATTCATTCTTTTCTCATAATAGTTCTTCCTGGCATGTCCTTGGATTGTGTGTACTTGGTGCATATCCTTGATAATTTTCTCCTTGGCCTCCAGTTGAGTGAACTGCATCCGCCTGACCCTGAAGGAAATGGCCCAGGCAGTTCAAGAAAATAAACTATTTCTCTCAAGCAACCCTGTGATTTTGGAGACAAATATATAGAGTGCATCCAAGAAGAACAATCTCTTCTCTCTAAATTAATTCCTTCTCTGTGATATTATCTCAATTCTATATTCTAAAATGCCTCCCTTGCTCACCCAAACGTTCATACACACATCATCAATTTAAGCTGCTATTTATAGTAACACATCACAAAAGACACTGTATTATATGTCTTTTCTCCATAGATTAGATGAATCATAAGAATTCATGAAGAGATATTAACTATATTTCATTGAAGAAGGCCAGAATTGATGAAGACCAATCTTTACAGTTTCAACATGGCTGTATCGATCATATAGCAAAATAACAATCTCTAGGATGGGTATAGCTCCAGCAGGGCAAACTTCTCATGTATTTTATTCACTGAAGTTTTGCTAACACCTCAAGGAGCTTGGCAAATAATAGTTGCTCAATAAATACTTGTTAAATAAATCATTAAGAAAGTTACTGGATGGTCGGTGTGGCAGTGGATGCCAGTAATCCCAGTGGGTAGGGAGGCTGAAGCAGGAAGATTGCAAGTTCAAAGCCAGCCTCATCAACTTTGTGAAGCCCTAAGGATATTAGTGAGCCCTTGTCTCAAAATAAAAAAATAAAAAGGGCTGGGAGTATGGCTCAGTGGCTAAGCACCCTATACCCAAAAAACAAAAAACAAAAAACAAAAAACAAAAAACAAAACAAAACAAAAGAAACTTACTGGAAGAAACTTTAATGGTTTTGCTCTGATAAAGTATTTCATTTTTCAGCTTACAATTCATTTTCATCACCACACCCTGATACTCTGACTTCTCATTAAATTCCAAGATTTCCCAGGGATTTTTTCATTCCTGTTCACTTATCAGCACTTTAGTGCTGGGTCTAGAATAGCATCATTTTCTCTTCTCCTCAACACACAATGAATGTACCTTTACCCCAAGAAAGAATGCTCTTGGGTTTTCCTCACCCTGGAGAGCTCTAAGGCATCACAAGACTTTGCTGTCCTCTTGAACAGCTGATAATATTCCTTTGATGTAGAGCTTTGAACAAGAGATAAGAAATAGTAATCTAACCGTAGCCTTTGCGGAGAGTCAACAGGACCATCTTGCTATTCAGGCTATTAAAGATCATTTTCCATCTGGTGTTTCAACAGGAGAGCCCACTCAAAATTAGGTAGAAGCCGTAGAATAAACTTTTTAATTTCCAACTTCTCTCTCTCCCTTTATTTAGTTCCATTTATTTTTCCTCAGTAATGTCTGCAGGACATGCATAGGAAGACGGGTGGTGTTCTCTATCAGCCTTCGTTTTCATGAACCTGTGATGTAGAGTTGGAATGTAAATACACATCCTGTTCCTTTGGATTAAACGGTTTCAAACAAGAACCTCACAACAGAAGTGTTCTTTATTTAAAAAAAAAAAAAAATTGTTGGTCACAAATGTTGAGTCCTCCCCTGGTGGGAAAAGGAAAAATTCACAGTTGTTAGTGCCAAGACCAAGACAGGTGCTGTGACCCACTCATTCAATGTGGATTTGGGAGGTGACAGACCCAGAGCCACTGAGAATCTATTCCTGCATTCTTGTGCCATAAAAAAATAGCTCAGAAAATGCTAAGTAGTTAACTCTACTCTTCCTTCATTTGGTCTTCACATTGTCCAAGAGAAAACCAGTCAAAGGGCTTCTTTAGGAACATTTTCATTCTGTTGAGCCTGGTTCAAACATTTCCCCAAAATGCTTTTCTAGACCCATCTGGTTTTCCTGCCAAGAAATTCTTCTCACTGCTACATTGCTTCCTGGGGTTTGGGCATTCACTGTGCATCTCTTTCTGTGGTTTTGCTCTGGTTTTTGTCACAGTGTTAAAACAACAACAACAACAACAAGTTATCTCACTCTATGAAACTTCATGGTCACATTGTTTGAAAGCAGAGCAGAGGACTGGGCAGCTCCATGTGACTCCCATGAGGCTGTGATGGGTGCCCCCCTCCCTATTGCAGGTTTCTGGAGTCAGACAATGTATTGTCGTGCGGATTACACTGATTAGCTCTAAGTCAGTTAGGTAACCAGAGCCCTTTCAATGGTGTCCTAGAATTCTGTCAGGTTGACTGTTCAAACACTGGTTTTTGGGATCCCCTCCAGCATTCCTTAATGTAATCCAGGCATGTTACTGCAGGTTCTATTTGAGAAGGGGCTACTTACTTGTCACTTAGAATATTTTCAGTTTTAAGTGGAAAAAAGAAAAGCCAAGAAATGAAAGAATAGGGTACAAAGTGGAGGCAGTGTGGGAGAGGTAGAAAAAAAAAAAAAGAACAAAACAAAGAAGTATATCATATGCCAAACTTATATTAAGTGCACATGAGCTCTGGGGAGTGAGGTTTCTGTTCTGTTTCACGTAGAAACTGTGATGATCTTGCACTGCTTAGGGTTTTGTTTTTCTAAGGACCCAGTGAGATCCTGTGAATCTAAATGAGGCAGAGGAACACAGGAAGAAGAGTGCAGGCCAGAGCTGCTTGAGGCCTGGAGATGAGCCTCTGCCCTTTCTTGTGTTCCTCCCCGGTGGGAGACCCTGTTTTGCATATTGTGGTGTAGGACTGGATGCTATTAAGAAGATCGGGCATATTCCTAGTGCCAGGGCAGAGACAGTCATTTCAGATGAGTCCTTGTTCTTGCTTCTGTTACCCCCTCCCTCCTAGACCAGACTCAGCAGTTCCTTGGAGGTGTTCAGAACTTTGGGTGAAGGCAGAAGGAGATGAGGTTTTCGAAGACCAACTCCTTGATGATATCTTCTAAGTGGTACTAACTGAACTGTCACATTCTAGCAAAATTTTTTCTGAGCAGAATCCATTTAGATCTTCACCATGATGCAGGTTTTTCCAATCTAGCGTCAGGGTGTAGTTGGGTTTAGAGACACTGTCTGTAGGGGAGAAGAGATGCTGTCTATAGATTCTAATCAAGGACTTCTCTACACTTGACTATTTCTCCTCTTGGATTTTCCATCCAAATCCCATCCTGGAGGACTGTAAAGATACACATGCTTGGGGCACCATTCAAATTATGGAATGTATATATAATGCACCCTGCAGACACCTCCAGGTTAAATATAATGGAAATTCATAGAAACCCACTGTGGCCTTCTATTGTAGGATTTCTGGATTGTTTAGTAAAAACCACTCTTCCCTCATTCCACCCCTCCACTCCCACACACATGCACACTTTCATATAGCACTGAATATTCTGGATTGGTAATAGGTTGTTCATTTCTTATCAGACTGTACCTGAGAGGTCAGGGTAATGTGTCTGAAATCAGTCCAGCTAGAGAGGAGATATAGCAAAATAATAAGACAGGCAAAGTAAAGAGTGTTCTTATTTTTAAGTCAATTAGTGGGCTGGAGCAGTGGCTCAGAGGTTATGGTGCTTGTCTGGCATGTGTGAGGACACTGGTTAGAACCTGAGCACCTCAAACACAACAAAATGTCAGAGCAACGGAAGCTACATGAAAAACTAAATAAAATTGATTCTCTCTTTCGCTCAAAAAAAAAAAAAAAGTCAATTAACAATCATGGCCTTAAATAGTTGATAAAAACTCTTCACAACTATGTGTGTGCGTGCGTGTGTGTGTGTGTGTGTGTGTTAAAGTGTCTAGCTTGGTCTTTGATATCTAGTAAATGACATTTCCATTCATGTTTAAAGCCTTTTATTTTTTTTAACAAGAATTCATGCTTAAAATAAATTATAAACTCATGTGTGTTTTCTTAAACTGAGAAATGCATCTCTCCCATCCTGTTAATTTCCTTAGATAGCTAGTCTTCTCTGCAGTTAAAAATGTCACTATGATAATATACAGATGATGCGTGCGTGCCTGTGGCCCTGAATCCATACATTTGATAGGCCTGGGGGATTATTAGTTAAGCCATAAGATTATTGAAAAAATCGAGAGACAGTGGGATGCAAGAATATCTCTATATCTCATTTGGTCCTAAGAACATATCCCTTCTTCTAAAATTATGCTATACTTTTTGGATTCCCTCAAACAATCCTAAAATAGATAATTTCTCTGTGATACTATGTATTGGTCTATTTAAATTCCACATGGGGAGGCTGGAGCGGTGGCTCAGAGGTTACAGAGCTTGCCTGGCATGCACAGGGACCCAAGTTCAAACCCCAGCGCCATGTACACAGCAAAGCATTGGAGAAATGAAAGACACATGAAAAACTAAATAAAATTGTTTTTCTTTTAAAAAAAAAATTCCACATGGGTTCAACTTTCCAGAAAATGCACATAAAAATAATAGTATTTTCCTCAACAGCATCTTTGGGACTTTCTGCCAGTTAGATGCTTTCGATGTCTTTTGCTGTCTCAGACTTTCATGCTTCCATGAGAAACTATCGCAGTCACGGGTTGGGATGGGGTAAGAGAAGTGGGGTGTGCAGCTATAGTCCATCTGAGGTGGAGGCTCTGGGGGCCAGAATCCACACCTAGGTACGTTTTCCTTGCAAGTAGCTGTTAGGTTGTTAATTCTGCTTTTGATAGTTTTAAGAGAAAGAAAAAAAAATGGTCAGCCTGAAGGGTTCGAGAAAAGGGAGCAGCAGTGGTTGCTTTGAGCTTTGAAACATGCACACGAGCGTGCATGCATCCACACACAAATGCACAGACAAAAGGATAAATTGAAAGAGAACGCAGCAACTCCTCGCTTGGTGTAGCAGTACGGTCAGCCCTGCAGATGAGGAAGTGCTGCTTTGTCCTGGCTAAAGGCTTGTTTCTTGTTCATTGTCTTTCAGGGTAAAATCTGGGGGAAATTCACCTGTCTGATGCAAAGTTAAACTGCTGGCTTTAATGTGACTGCATGGGAACTTGGGTTTATTAATGAATACAACATACCCTCTTTGATTTGAAAGCTTTCACCCTGCTGAAAAGATTCAAAAGGCATGGCTTCCTGCACCAGCGGCATTCCTTTATCCGTCTCAGTGGTTCACCCCTACCCAGCTGCTATATCTCATTAACAAGCATTTGACCACTGCAGCTGGCCTGGGAGTGTTGACACTTGAAAGGCCCAGGCAGGCGTGGGCAGGCCATCAGCTATGGCAACAGGAAACTGCCCCCGAGACAACATTGAGAAAACAGCAGCTGCAGAAGCCAAACTCAGAGCAGACATAAAGGGTTGCCTATATCCTCCTCGGTCTGGGGTACCCGTGCGTGCCTGTGGCCCTGAATCCGTACATCTGTTTACTACATTTATGGGATATAAGTACGCTATCAGCATGTGTCAGACTCTGGACTTGTTGACAACCCAGAATAATTTTTTTTTGAACTTGAAATGTTCTCAAATCCTTGAGTTTCGAAAATCTTCTTACTCTCCTTACAACCTAATTTCTTGTTTATGCACGTAGAAATTTTCACTCGAGAGCTCACACTTGGTATGCACGTTCATTCTGGTAAAAGTTACGTGCACAATAAAACATTTTTCATGCTACCACGTCAGTTTTCAAAAACAAGTCAAACCTGTAAACGATCATACAAACGTGTAAGATTCCTGCAAAAGCCTTTGGAGTAGGAATCTAACTGTCATGGTTTAACAAAACATTTAAGGATGGATTCATCATTTCAGATATGTAAACATAGTCATAAAATTAAGTGGGATATTCCATAGATATTATTATTGTTTAAAATGATTTAAACATCAATTTTCATAGCATTTACTTACTATTCATTAAATTGTAGACTTCTCAGGACTATGTTCCTGAATCTGTCACCACGCTGTCATTTATATATTCATCAGAGGAGCTTAAAGTACAAACTATCTCATGTAATGTTTGGAGCAAGTATTTTTCAAAATCTTATGTCCATTTTAAAGCATATATATTTTTCGATACCAGGGATTGAACCCAGGAGTGCTTGACCACCAACCCATACCCCCAACCCTTTTTTATAATTATTTATAAAAGAAAGAGAGAATTAATTTTCTTTTTTCATCTAGTTTTTATTTTTCCTCTACTTAATTGTGTATGTAGTACTGGGAATTGACCTGGGTCCTCATACATGCCAGGTAAATTCTAGAATGCTGAGCCACCTCTCCAGTTCCTCTTTTCATTTTTTATCTTGAGACAGGGACTCACTAAGTTGCCTAGGGCCTCCCTAAGTTGCTGAGGCTAGCTTGAACTTGTGATCCTCTTGTCTCAGCCTCCCAAACAGCTGGGACTACAGGCATGCGCCACCACACCCATCATTTTTACCGGCTAGGTAAACAAGATTTCAAAATCTTTCTCATCCTAAACAAAAATGACCCTTTTCAAACCAGGAAAAAGACCATTCCATAATAGGTGAAGAAAGAAAACCAAAAGAAAAAAGACACTAATGCAATGTGTTACAAGTGAAGTCGGTTGTCACTCACAGAGCAATGACCTATTTTCTTGTCATCATTGGTACAATAGACAATTAGTGATTATTACATTGAAGTGTACTATTTAAAAATTTTCAGTAACTTAGATGTATATACATTTGCCTATCATTCATCATAAAAACTCTACAAATTTATCACATTTTTATTCTAAAGTGGTTAATTAGATAACAAGCACTGGATATATTTAAAATTATTGCAGTTTAACTCTTTTTGGGGTGGGTGTTTTTTGAGAGCAGTGAATTTCCTAACTCTTATCTTCATTCACCTGTTTGTTTTTTGTTTGTTTGTTTTTTTTTTCATTTTTATGTTACTGGAAAGTTATGTGTTGGTAATATGGTAAGGACAAAAATGTGTTCCTAAAGGTCATTTTGATATTTTCACTTGACTTCAGTTTTTCCATCCCAGCTATATTGGGTCACATTTAGGTCTTACAGGCAGGAAGGTGCCCAGGTGCTAGAAGCAGACAACTTGGGGGCAACTCCTGGATTTGCCACCAAGGCAAACCTTGATGGAATAAGTGACCTAAGTTTTCTGTGTTACACACTCCTTGTCTATTAAATAGGGATAAAATTGATAGTACTTAATTCATAGAGTGTTGTAAGGATTAGATAGATGTGTACATACACACACTTAAAATAGTGCTTATCACATACTATGCACTCAAAAAATGTTAACAATTATTGTTGTTATTATTCCTTTTTTTAAGAGAGAGAGGGACAATGAGAGAAATAAAGAGAAAATGAATTTTATCTAGCTTCTCATGCGACTTTTGTTGCTCTGATACTTAGTTGTATACGTGGTGCTGTGGTTCGAACCTGCGTCCTCGCACATGCCAGGCAAGCGCTGTAACCACTGAGCCACTGCTCCAGCCCAACTGTTGCTATTATTAATTTCAATCTCTTTTCCCTACCTCATCATGCTCTCCTCTCTACATTGTTTTATTTTTCCATAGTACCTATTCACATTTGTGTGTTGACTTGTGCATTTTATAACGAAGTCCCTCCTTTATCCTTCTTCACCCTAATACACACATGTACAAACGCACACACATACACACACACATACACACGAATATAAGCTCAATAAAGTAAATCATGGACATTATCTGTCTTATTTACAATTGATTCCTGTGAGCCTAACATAATATCAGCCCATTCCAGTGGTTCTAAAGATTTGTTGAATCTTGCATGCTGAAAGAATGAATGTATATAGATAAAGGCTCAGAGGCAAAACATAACCAAGAATGAACTTTAATAAATTAATCCTACAATGGGAAAATGCCTGATATATACAGTTCTAGAGATAGGATGAATACTATTTTAATGAGTATCTATATTTGAATGTTATAAAATTCATACTTTTATAATATCACCTTTATAATAATTGCTATGCAATTAACTAATTTTTTAGACTATTTAAGTACTGTTCTAATTTTATTCAAAGAATAAGTTATTTATATTAGGGCTTTTGTATTAAATTTCATATAATGTACATTGTTCTTAATTAAAGCTGTCCTGATTTTCAGGCAATTGGCTTGGAATTTTTGTACCTTGAACTTTTATTTTGTTAAATATTTTTTCCCGGTAGTTCATAGGGTGGTATGAGACTAGGAAGTACTGTGGTGATAGAATAAGAGTATCTAACCTGCACCCAAGATAGATTTGAATGAAACAAACTTTAAGACATTCCAACAACCATCCAAGAACTTCCATGAGAACAATTGCCTTTTTTTATTATTATTTAAAGAGAGAGGGACAGTGTGTGTGTGGTGTGTGAGAGAGAGAGAAAGAGAGAGAGAATCAGTTTTACTTAGTTTTTCATTTGGCTTTCATTGCTCCAACACTCAGTTGTGTACGTGGTGCTGGGGTTCAAACCCGAGTCCTCACACATGGCAGGCAAGTGCTGTAACCATCGAGCCACCGATCCAGCCCAGAATAATTGTCTTTTAACTCACTCTGTGCAATTTCTGGAATTAATTTCTGCATATTTGTTGTTTTGTTACTCTTGCCTTGTTGATACTTCCATTTTGTAGAGTAACAAGGAAATAGGGAGTTTATAGACTCTGATCCTTGGAGTTTTCCATGCAGACTGATAGACACAGGTAAGGTAAGAAGTATCTGTAAGGAAGAGAGGAATTGTAGCTGACATTTTAAGGATTGTGGGGATAAAGCAGGAGCTTTGGGGAACAAAGTACTGGTTATCCTCAAGGTCTGAACCACACTGAGGCTGGAGGCAATGCTCCAACACTGAAAAATGATGGACTCCAATCTGCCTGATGCACAGACAAACTTTGTCTTGTTTGGGGGGAAGTTAGTTTTCCAGAGTTGAAATTCCCAAGCCCCCCAAAAAACATTGTGACTGAACTCTCATCTGAAGCTTATCTTTAGTCCAACTTCATTCTGACCCAGTGATAATGCAAAAGAATTCAATTCCGCCTTAGAACCTGGCAAATTCTTTTTCTAACTTCACTCACACATAGACTCTCCTCTAACCCCAAACCATTCATTTTGAAAAGTAGAAAATTAGTACAGAATGCTAGACACTGGTGTGGAGTTACATATGCTCTCTCATTTAATCTTTAGCACAGTCCATTAGATCAATATTTTTTATACTCTTTTCTTGAGATGATATAAAGGAAGCAGAGACCGCTTTTAGTAATACAGAGAAGGCAGGTTCATTCTGACATATTTCAGAGATCTGATATATTTCAGATATGATTTTCAAAAAGTATTCCAGAGGTTCTGTCTCCTGTAAGAAAACAAAGGGATGACTCAGAACTTAGGTTAGTGGTAGAGGACGTGCCTATCATGCATGAGGCCCTGGATTTGATTTTGATCCCTAGTGCTGCAAAGAGAGAGCTAGAGATAGAAATATGAAAGAAAGACAGAGAGAGAGAAAATAAACTAAAGGGACACTGAAACACTCTCAGGTAGCAGATGAGAAAATGTATTAGACATGGGGATATTGATATATGTTGTGCTACACCTTGAAAAAAGAGCAGAAAGAGAACTGGGTTACTCAAGTTGTGCAGGCACATTTTGAATCTGAAGAACATAATGGTTTATAGCTGGATTGGATGTCAAAATATCCTATTTGGTCTTCCATCTTTTTTTTTTTTTTTTAAAGAAAGAGGGACAGTGTGAGAGAGAGAGAATCAATTTTATTTAGTGTTTCATATGGCCCCTGTTGCTGTGACACTTCATTGTATATGTGGTGCTGGGGTTTGAACCCATGTATTTGTGCATGCCAGGCAAGCATTGTAACTGCTGAGCCACCATTCCAGACCTCCATCTTCTTTTTAAAAATTTGAAGTATTAATTTTAATGGAAAAATAAAAATTATATTCATTTATTGTTGCTATGATGTGTATGTGGTTTGTCCCCCAAAGAATGATGTGCTGGAAGTTTTGTCTCCAGTGTGATGGTGTTGAGTTGGTAGGACCTTTAAAACATGGGGCCTAATAGAAAGAAATTAGATCATGAGGGCTCCATCCTCATGAATGAATTGAGGCTGTCTTGTGGACAATGTTAAATCTCAAAGAAGGTAACTAGTTCTTGAGAGATTAGATTGTTATAAAGTGAGCCCACCTCACATGCTTGCTCCTATAAGAAGTATGAGAACCTTTTCACTTCTCTGCCATGTTGCTTCCTTACAGGAAGCCAGCACCAAGCTATGTGGACCTTCAATCACCTTTTGTGGTTGTACATAAATTTTATGAATGTTTTTTTCTATTTCTATAAAAATTATCATTGAAATTTTGATAGACATTGCTTTGAATTCATAGAATACTTTGTGTGGTATGGACATTTTAGTAATATTAACTGTTCCTGTCCATGAACATGGGATAACTTTCCATTTATCTGGGTCTTCTTCAATTTCTTTTGTCTTACAATTTTTAGTGTACAGATCTTTCACTTCCTTCATATATTTGCTGCTAAGCATAATTTATTTATTTATTATTATTTTTGCCATTGTAAATGGGATTATTCTCTTGGTTTCTTTTTAGGATTGTTCATTGCCACTATGTAGAAATGCTACTTTTTGTGTATGTTTTTAATTTTTTTTGTCTTGCAGCATTATTGAATTCCTTTATTAGTGTTTGGTGGATTCTTTATGGGTTTCTATATAAAAGAACATATGTCAGCTGACAGAGGTTATTTAACTCCTTCTTTCCAATTTGAATATTTTCTATTTCTTTCTCTTTTCTAATTGCTTTGGCTAAGACTTGCAGTACTATGTTGAATATAAACTGTGAGAATGATAATCCTTTCCTTATTATTGATCTTAAAGATAAAGTTTTCAACTTTCCCCAGTGAGTATGCTGATAAGTGTGGATTTGACATATAGCCTTTGTGGTTTTGGCTTACATTATTTTTATAACTAATTTATTGAGAGTGTTTATTATAAAAAGATATTGAATTTTTTCAAATATTTTTCTATATCCTTTGAGATGATCATACAGTTTTGTCCTTCATTCTGTTTTAATGTTGTATATCATAGTTATTGATTTTTCCCATCTGATTATGTATTTTCAAATAATTTTTCTTCCAATTCACAGATTCTTTATTTTTCCTGATGAATTTTGTTATTGTTGTTCTCTGTTGCTTTTTTTTCCATTTCATTCACTGTATTTTTTAGCTCTAGAAATTCAGTTTATTTTCTAAAAAAAAAAACTATGTATAAACTCATTCTTTCTGTTGTTTCCTGTTTTTATTCTTTGTTCAATTTCATTGAGTTATTTCCCTGTATTTTCTGAAGTATGCTGACCTTTCTTAAGAAAACTACTTTGAATTTTGGGGGCCAATTCATATATCTCCATATTTTTGTGGTAAAGTACCAATAGATAGTTATGTTTTGGTGGTATATCTTCTTGTTACCTTATGTTGATGTATGCAATCTTTTTTTTTTAAGTGAGATATTTAATTATATTTTTTCATCTGGTTTTCGTTTTTGCCCCACTTAGTTGCATACATAGTGCTGGAGATCAAACCTTGGTTCTCACATATGCTAGGCAAGCATTCTACCACTGAGCCACCTCTTCATCCCCAATGTATGCACTTGTGAAGTGAAGACCTATTATAATCTTTGTAGAATGAGTTCGTCCGGTATAGATAGCCCTTTGCCAGTCAGTCTTTCCAGAGACTCTGAGCAGGCCATCTGACATGATCTGAGATGAAATTATTGCTAGAGTCCACAGGCAGGCTTGTCTGGTGCCTGGATCAGCAGGTTCTTGGGCCTGGTGCCTGAGACCACAGATTTGGGCATGGAAACTGACTGAACTTACAGAGGTAGGCCTGATGACTGTATCTGGGGGAGCTATCTGAAGTTTGGGTCCTCAGAACTGTCATGGGGTGCCCTTGAGCCTTAGTGAATAGGGGCTGACCAGGTATTGGATGGTGTCTGTAGCTACTGTGCTTTGGGGATCAACCTGTGTCTGCTGAAGCTGGCCTGGAGTCAGGGTGTGTAGGTACTGGCCTAAGTCTTTAAGCCTTTAAGGTCCTGGAGCACTGGGGGCCTGCCTCGAAATTAGGTCCACAGGTGCTGGTCCAGGGCTGGAGTCTCCTAGGTTGGGCCTGGAATCATATGGGGCTAAGGGGCTTACTTGGAAAATGGAACTGCAGGGACTGACCTAACTGTGGTCAGGCCTAGAATCTCCTGTAGGTGCTGGATGAAGCTAGGTATGCTGACATGGCCCTGGAAAGGACCTGGAACCTATGGTTGTGTTGGCCAACCTGCCTCTGGCCTGTTCTTAAGCATGGTGGTGGTGGATGGGGTCTTTATCTACAGGTGCCAATCTAGAGACTGTGTTTGTATTGCCAGCCAGATAACAAGGACTATGGGGGCAGCTTGCCACTATGGCAGGTTTGAAGCCTGACTCCGCAAAGCTAGCCTAGTGCTGGGAGTAGCCCAGAGCTTGGGGTCACTGGGATGGGGCTGTAGTGTGGATGGACTGGAGGCTCAGTCTGGAGATACTAATTGGAATCTGAGGCTGTGAGGAGGCTAGCACTGGGTTTTACTGGATTAGACCATGTGTTGTCTAAGACAGTCTGTTGTTTACTTGCCAAAACTTTCCTCACCAGAAGGGATGTTTATCTTTGTGCTTTGCTGCTGGGGGTGGGGAAGGGGAGCATGTATGATGCAAAACTGTCCTTATCTTCTTCAGTGAATCTTTTCTTATTTCTTTGCTCCACCTGGTCACTGTAATCTCTTATCTGGACTTCTTTTTAAATCTCTTATTAAGGTATTTTTATGCATGGATAGTTATTCAAATTGACATTTCTGCAGGAGAGATGAGGGTTATACAGTACCATTCTGTCATCTCATTGACAACTTCTCTTTATGGTCTCCCTTCCTCTGCCCTTTGGTTCTTATAATTTTCATCAACAGCCATGTTGGTCCTGGGTACAATGTTTAAGTTATGCAAGATGAAAAAGTTCTGGAGTACTACATGGTAACTATAGTCACCAATGCTATATTTATACTTGAAATTTGCAAAGAGGGTAGATATTAAATATTCTTATTACACATACAAAAATGTAGCTATGTGAGGTAATGTGTGAATTAGCTTGATTATGGTGATCATTTCACAATGTAAAAATATGTCAAAGCATCAAGTTGTACACTTTAAATATATGCAACTTTTATTTGTTAATTATGTCCCAGTATATGTGAATATAAAAATAAAATTGCAGCCATTCAAGATATGGTAGATTAATTACAAAAGTGGCTTCAATTAATGGCCTCACTTTATCTACACCCTTCACAATGTGTCTTTGCAGCTCTCATAAAGATTCGCAGTCTATTTCCCATTCTTTGAATTTACTTTGGCTAATAAATTGTGGCAAATATAACATCATTTTAGTTTTCATTCTAGGTCTCAAGAGGTCATGCGTACCTTTGTAATTCACATGAAATTCTGCCTCCACCATGAGGAAAAGTCCAGGTAAGCCTGCGGAAGTTTAGGAGAACTAGATAGTGGAAACCAGTTATCACAGCAGAGGACATCCCTGACTGGCCAGACCCAGGCAATACACTGACCAAACATGCATGACCAGACCCAGTCAAAATCAGCAGAACTACCAGTCAACCCACAAGCTCATGATCAAAAAGTGATGGTTACATATGACTGGGGATTTGAGGTTGCTTGCTATGCATCATTATTGCAATAATAGCTAACTAGTATACAAGGTCACTCTGCAGGTGAATAGCAGAGATAGGGTTTGAACCTATGTTCTGTCTCCAGAGTCCATGCTGTTAATCACTTTGTAAGTCTTACCCTTGAGCACTTATAGTAGGAAAAAAATCTAAGCAAGAAATATATTATGATAACTAAAATTATCAGAGGAGAAAGTAGTTAACTTTTTTTCTGAAGTGAAGAGGGCAGAGGAAATCATATGATCAACGACTGTCACAGGATAATTTTAATCAGAGCTGAGTGCAGGTGGAGCTATCCAGGTGGAATGGGAGGAGAAGGTCTTTCTGTATAGTCTGTGTAAAAGAAGAATCATTAAAAGCTTTTAAGGTAGGAAATGGCTATGAAGAGGTTCATGTCTGGAAAGATCAATCTGGGAGTGCCATAGTGCACTTGGAGGTGGCCATAACTGAATGGAAGTGGAGCCTCCAGGGGCCTCTGAGAGTTCTGAAAATATTGAGAATGATAATGGTGGTGAAGATGGAGATGATACAGAACAACAGTAACTACTTAGGAAAGAGTGGAGGAAAAAAGCACCTTTTGAGGAAGTGGTATTTCAATAGGTTCGTGAAGAATGGCTACTCTTCAAAAGTAGAAATGGAAGTGAGGATATTCTAGGTTGAAGAAATGGCATGGGTGAGGCCAATAGGGTAAGAAAGGCAGACCATTCTCAGAATACAACATGCATTTTTTTTGAGGGAGGTGGGCATTTTATTTTGAACTTTTTAGAAGAACAAGAGCAGGATGTCTTGAAAATAAATTTTAGAACAAACAAGTAATCATTAAAAGTGATTTTATGTTGAAAATTTAAAAAAAAGCCTGCATAATTCTCTTATTCCTCTCTGATAGTGGACAAGTGATGGTCTTGAACAGTAATATGTTAACCATTAATATTTCATTTCTGATTCATCCAAAGAGCTAATCAATGAGGAACTGTCAGGGAAACTAGGCTATGTCGGTCCAGGTGTTCAAGACAAACAGAAATGTTGGTGGCAGCTGATATTGAGCAGGGACTTCTCTTGAGTTAGCCACCAATGATTTTGTGGCTGGCTGGATCATCACCAGTTACCCTTGATTCAATGGCTGCCACCTGCAATTTTGTACTTTCTTCTTATCTGAAATTATCTCTCAATGGAAAAAGCAGATTTGGAGATTAATTTCTGTTAGGACAGCATATCTTATAGGTAGACAAGTTCATGTGGAGTCTAGAACACAAGGTGGATTTCTACTGAAAAATAAGAAAGGATATATCAAAGTCATGGAATATTAAATTATTTTCATATCAACAAACTAAGTTGAGGCCATACCTTGAAAGACAGGTTAAGGGGTTTAAATTAATTTAGTAGTTCTTTGGAATCACAGCTAGTTTTTGAGCAGCTGTGAATAAGCCTTCTGTAACAGTCTGGGAGAGAGGCTACGGTTTCCAGTGGAGGAGAAAAGAAAATGTGGGTTTGGAATGTCTTGACCCAGAAGAACTTACAAGAAATGACATGTGATTTTATTGACAAGAGAACTTTAAGATACTGAACTTTGCTGGCTGTATTTAACAAAAATGACTGAGAGTGTTGAATCTGTGATGGAGGAGCAGAAGACCTGATTTATTATTCTTTGAGTCTCTGGTTCTAGAAGGACTCTCAAATAGACATATGGAGCGCTGAAACGGAACTGAATGTTTGGAGCTTGGAAGGAAGAGTAGGGATACAGGGATAATTTGGTAGACACTCATCTTAAAGTGATTTTTTGATGCTGCAGAAAAAGATATTGTAGAAAGAGGAAGGGAAGAAGGCAAGATACAGAGAGGGTGGCCATATGATTTATCCTCCAAAATGGGGTACTTTTAAGAGGAAAAGTTTTGATATTAAAAAATTGTGCCAGAGCCACAAAGCTATAAAAAGATATTGAAGCCACCTGGGGTGTGTTGACACTTTAGAGAAAGAAAGTTCGCTATGGAAGCTCTCTGGAATTAGTGATTGAGGAGGTGGAAATACGGCAAAGGGTAGGAGAAAAGATAGTAGGATCAGGAGGTGTGGGCTACAGAGTTCATGTTGAGTAGGGAAACTGTGATAACCACACTGGGTTTTTTGAACAGGGCTCAAAAGTCAAGTGAGGGTGTTCTACAGGTCCTGATGAAGACATTTATCACTATACCTATGGTACATTTAAAAGCTGCCACCCTTGAAATTGTATCTGCTCTCAAGAGGCTAACGCTCAGCGTTGCTCATGTTAGGAAGCAACACTGGGCTCGGAGTATCCCAGGGCCGTTCCCCCGCTCTGAGCTGAGCACAGGTGAATGAATGGCTGTTTCCATTTCATGTCTTGGATTTACAGGTGTTGGTTTGTATAGCTTTGCATCATTGCTGAAATTGGAAAACATTATTAAAGTTTCCAGCATGTCAGGCACTGTGTGATTTTGGGTAAAATTGAATTATACAGTCTGATATATACTTTTTTTTTTAAGAGAGAGAAAAAAAGAGACAATCAACTTTATTTAATTTTCATGTGGCTTGTGTCGCTCTGACATTTTGTTGTGTACGTGGTGCTGGGGTTTGAACCCGCGTGCTTGTGCATGCCAGGCAAGCACAGTAACTGCTGAGCCATCAATCCAGATGCCCCTTACTGGATAAATGAATCCAAAAGCTTAAATATATGTATGCGTGTGTATATATATATATATATATATATATATATATATATATACACACATATGCCAGCCCCTGTTTCTCAGGCCTGGGTTGGTGCGACCCTGGAGGGATTATTTTCTGGCAGAGGTGACACTTAGGCCCAGGATTGTTCTGGGAAGCTCCAGGAAATGTTCCGTGAGGCTCTGCGTGCTCTGATTCTTGCCACTTGCCCTGGTTGTATAATGAATCCCACTCTCTTAGATGAAAACTTTGAAGCAGACAAAACAGTCCTTTTCTCTTTTTCTAGTTCTTGGTTATCACAAAATAAGCCTCCCTGATTTCTTCCTGCTAGCTTCTATCTATTATGCATCTGCTAAACCAAATTTGCAAAAATTGAATGTAAAGCTCTGGCCAATGGAGGGCTTATGCGTGTAAAAAAACACATAGAAGTTTACAATATTCACAGTGTGTCTGATTTATTGGAATAGCAACGTGTTTAAAAAATATCAACCATGGGGCTGGAACGGTGGCTCAGTGGTTCTGGCACTTGCCTGGCATGCGCAAGGAGGCAGATTCAAACCCCAGCACCACGTACACAACGAAGTGTCAGAGCAATGAAATACAAATGAGAACTAAATAAAAAAAAAATTGATTCTCTCTCTCTCTCACTGTCCCTCTCTTTTAAAAAAAAATCAAAAATTATTTTCTGCAAATAAATATTATCCAAAGTATCTAATACCAAGAGAATCCCAAAGGAGCTCTTAGAGGAGATTGAAGTAAGTTTGGTTTTCCTGTTGGATTATGAAATCATATAATTGCATGCGTGTTGAACTGGGGAAGCACTCTAACGATCATGTGATCGAATGCCGTAACCTTTCCACTGAGGAGTAGAGGCCTAGAAACAGTGGGCCTATGTTACCTAAGTTAAAGAGTCATATTAGTACAGTATATTATCCTTACAGAACAGGGAGATAGTAAGCACCATGTCCCTGAATACACACTTTCAGTTCCCAAAGAAATCTAGTCAAGTTAAGGGAACAATTAGAACAAGCCTGGGCTGGAACCTCCAGATATGTAGGGTCTTGAAGGACACATTCCTGGTGGCCGAATCTGGTCCCAAACCCAATTATTAGCATCCCAACACTATGCTTTCCCCACTCGGTGACCAGCATGACATGTGTCTCCTGATCAGAAAGCCAGAGCACTTCGGAGAACAGTTGTCTGACATCATGGGTGATGTGTGAGCCAGCTGCATGGCATATGCTTTGTGCTTCTTAGAGAAAATTTCAGAAACTCAACTGCTTGTAGGCATAGGGCACATTTTTGGATGCATAGGTCATTCAGAAATGGCACTGAGGCTCTTCAGGGTCACAGACCTGGCTTCAACACCTGCAATTTGTGCAGGTGACAAGTGGATCTTTGATGAAAGGTAGAGACATTTATGGGAAAGGAAGAATGTAAATTGTTCATTGTGCAAATATTTACCTGAGTCGTTTTTCCTTAGCAAGAGCAGCATGTTAAGCAGGATCATCGGTTTCCAGGGTGTGAATTCCCTTGTAGTCTGATCAGTCTTGTCTGGCTCCCTTCAAATACTGTGCAGTGATAGATGACACCATACTCAATGTACGTTGCTCAACTCTTACCTACATGTCCTGCAGTCATATTTTTAAACGTCAAGTCAGGACTAGCTTAAGTGTACTTAGGTGGCCTATGAAAAAGAAAACTGGAATGATGTTTTCTGGAAATTTCTGCAATGGGTAATTACCTTGACCACATGGCTAGAGAGAAGGTCATGGGAGAAAACTGGGATAACTTGGGAGGGAATTCTGCGAAAAGACTTTAAAAAAGTGATGGACTTCAATTCTGCTTCTATGGCTTCTATTATCAAATAAAGATGACAACGTAGGTATCCAGAAGAGACTTCTATCATGAGATTACAGTTTTCCAATTATTAAGTTACAGAGTCACTTTAGTACAGTCTATTATCCCTAAAGAGCAGGGGGATAGTAAATACCATGTCCCTGAATACCCCTTTCAGTTACCAAAAATCTATCTAACGTTAAGGAACAATTAGAACAAGCTTGGGCTGGAACCTCCAGATATGTACGGTCTTAAAGGACACTTGCTTTCTCTTGTGCACAATAGGAACTAAGGAATGCTAGTGTGACCAGTAAAAAACTACTTTCTTGCACATACACCAGGACAGTTGATCCCTGGAATACTGGTCATAAAAGCTAACTTAGCATGCTAATGCCAATGAGGTCACTACTTCTGCAGCTGGACATGTAGAGCCCCTTTCTCAGTGGAGACTTAGATGGAAATGAGGGCACTGTGGACAGGACACATGTCACTCATCCAGCCAGCTGCCACTGAACAAAACCCTGTGAGGGGGAGAAGGGAGAAGGCACTGCTTGGTGAAGCACCCTGAGGGACAGTGGTGCTATCCGTTTACCACTGAACTCTTTTGGGAATAGTTGCTGATCTCTTGTTTGCTTTCCCCCAGCAAGTCATATGACTCCCATGCCATGTCTGGGCACTTTCTTTGGTCTCTTTGCAACCTACTTCACTGCCATAGCACACCTGGGCTATGAAAATGACCCAAGGTGATGCAGAAAATAAGCGTACAGTTTGTTTTTGAATTTTGCATTTGATTATAGGAACTATTGAGTCTCAAGTTCCAGTTGATTAGGAATGGCATTAGAGATGTTCATAACGCTACTGTGTAAAGTATATATATACACACACAAGAGTATTTACATACACACATAGCAATATTTGGCTCTAAAATAGCATTTTCTCCCTTTTAGGGTGTGGGTGAGTAGAAAAAGATACACTGTCATGATACAGAAGAGAGAAATTTATCAGGTCTTTTCCTTTTCATTTTGGTTCTTTGGACATATGAGTTTTAGAAAGGCAGTTTTTTTATTTATGACCACTGGCTTGAAGCTTGACTGCTGTTTCCCATGGTGCACTTCATAAGACATCAAAATGCACTAGTGAATGCAGGTATCATATCTACAGAGCAGATCTCAAATTATTCTTCCTCAATATGAATTTCTAATGGAAAAATTTTAAATATGTTTTTGTAGAACTGAAGCAATGATACTATACTCCATTGCAAGGGATTTGAAGATGATCCCTCAAATTATTTAGGAGCAATTATAATTTTTCTGAGGATTGCTCAGGCACATGGAAATGGACAAAGGCATTTTGAAAATACTTTCTGGCTCTTATCTCACTCTGTTTTTGACTACAGCCCATTTTTCAGAATCAAAGGCCCCCACCCTCATCTGTTTTATCATCTGTGAATACAGGGTCCTTAACAATTTGCCAGGTAATTTAATATGATTGAATTAGTTCTCAGAAGAGGAGGAGGTATAGAGGAGGACCATGTAAGTGAAATCATACTACTTGAGCAAAAATAGTGTTGAGCTTTCCAATGAGACCTCATTGAAATGGCAATGTGATCTCTGAACTCAGTTGAAATTGTTTGGTGATTACAAGCAGATGATTTGGATTTTGTATTAATACCTATTTGTGTTTATGCATATTGTTTAATCTCTTCACACTTCAATTCCCTGATCTGTAATCTGGGGAAGAAGAAGATCACTGTCATAGTACTATTACCTGAATTAAATGAGACAAAGTGTTAAAGCACATTAACATTAGGATATAGTTTCTAAAAATGCAATATATCATAGTTACATTATTATTACTGCTATTATTGCTAGTTGCTAGCACTGTGACCACTATAAGATTATCTATTGCATGGCTAAATATATAAACCATATAATTCTCACTCATCCATCAATTAAATAAACATCAAAAACATACCAGGTGTCAGGCTAAAGACTAAAGGGATAAGAAATGAAAGGCAAGCATATATTTTATATATTATAAATATATATGAAGGTGCTATGTGTGCACATAACATATATACATGTATATATATGCACACTATACTAGTTATGAGTATATATTAAATATGCAGATAAACATATCAAATATAAATTTTGTATGCCTGACTCAGAGGTACTGACTTATCTGTTATATCTTTCACTTTTGTTACATAGCAAAATGAGCTTTGGGTGTAGGGCATTATTGACACAGAAACACTGATAGGGCTATGGCCAGATGTCCTATTTTTATAATTTAGTCCTATGACCAATATTGAGGACTTAAATGAGCTTCAAATGAGTAAGTCCAACATCTGCTATTGACAGGTATTTTGACTTTATTGTTGGAGCCAAATCAGAGAGGACAATAAAGAAAGTACACTAAATTTGCTTTTTGTTTTGTTGTAGCTGGATCACTATCATCTAGGAGCCATTTAGCAAACAGACAATAGACACATGGCCTTATTTATAGTAGTCTGTAGGAAAGGAATGCAGTCCATTTCTCTGTCTCTTCCGCAGCAGTTTAGCTACAGAATTCTATCAGGTGGAGGATGCATTAGGCAAACACAGGATCATTCTGGAATGTAGGAGAATTGATTTCTAAATGGGGGTGGTGGTGGTGGATGCTGGTTAATTAAGCAGATCCACTTTCCCTGGACAGTGACAGTTTCAGATGTACGGGAAATTCAGTGCAAGCAACTTTTTTAAAAAAACAATTCTTGAAATAAGCATCATAATTTTTTATATCATTCTGCCAATTCAGGGACTTGGAGTTAAAATTATCCTAATGATTTACACCACTGATACTTCCTGCCATGTGTGGGTAATGCCCGGACTGTTTCAACTGCACTTCGATGATGGTATCACACTTATACCCTTCACTCTGAAATAAACATTCCCCAAAGCTCTCAAACAGATAGTGCTCAGAGCTTTCCCCTGGGTCCTCTTTTGAATTAAATCAATTAGGGGCAGGCCATATGTTCACCATATGTATGTCAACTTGCCAGGGATTCTTAAGCAAAAGGGAGAAAGACATTTAAAAAAAAATCACAAATCACTTGAAAACACACAAACTGGAAAAGAATTAATCAACCAACCAGCTAAATCTCTATTTATGTAACTCAAGACTTGATTAAATTTAGACAAGATAATATATCTCCCGATTATCATTATATATTGCAATTCCATTTTTTTTTCATTCTCATATGCCATTAATTTCTCATGCAGTATAGGGAATCAATCACTCTTTATCAAGTTTTCTTCACCTGTTTATTCACCTGGAAAAAGCAAAATTATTGCCAGACCAGTGATGGTTATCTCAGTAAACGTCTGAGTTCAACAATCTGTAGACTACATGCCACAATATTTGGTGACTATTTTGACTGCCCTTCATTAATTGGATTGGAAATCCAGTTATCTGTAATTGGATTGGATTATGGCAAGTTAGAGTTGAGATGTGCAGATCTCTTAGCCTGATTTCTTAACCATACAGATGCTGTTAACCTTGAATCCCCTAAGAGCACCTCACACGGTGCTTTGCACATAGCAAACGTTCCATACATATTCAGATTTGAAACATTAAGGAAACTGAGGTTTAGAGCAGTTGGGAGAGGATAGGTTTTTTGACCCCTGAGCATTTTGCTTCTATACTAGGAACATTTTCAAACCTTCTCCTCCGTGGGCTCCTATGCCCTTCTGTATCATTTCCCTTATTAAGCTCAATATTCTCACCTTGGCGTTCATCATATGGGCTCAATCCCAACTCCCTTCTCTCCTTCACACTGCTCAGATGTACTTGTGTTCTAGTCCATATGTTCTCTGCATTTACCCTCACATTTCCTTCTTTCCGGCCTTTGCTCAAGCTGTTCCAAACTTTCACATCGATCATCTTTTCTACCCACATCTCTGCTTTTCAAAAATCTCTCTGCTTGGTAGTGAGGTTAAGGGTAAATTCACTAGAATTGACTAGTGATCTAATCTGTTTTTTTTTTTTTAAGTTGATTGCAAATATCCGAGGTGATTCCTTGAAGGATGGCAGAATTACATTCTTAAGTAAGTGTAGGTAGATGAATTCATAGCCACCACTGTAGGGAGTGGAGGTACCAAGAATATGGGGTGAAAGATTCAGTTGGACTTAGCCCTGGAAAAATTTTGAACTGTGCAGGAATTAATTATAAGCCATCCTTTTTGGTAACTTTTCCCTTTATTTATCCCCCAAATGCAGTCAAAATTGTTCAGCGTTTCAGTGGTATTCTTAAACCAGTTGGCTTTGCAAAGATACAAATAGCAAAAGTTTCTTCCTGCTTCTTGGTTCTGTCCAGTAGTAACGACAGCAGCAGCAGCAATGAATTCTTATTAGTGCTCACTAGATGTCAGGAACCATTTTAGAATATGTATACTTTGGTTCTCTTAATTTTTCAGAGCAAATACATTATTGACATCTTACCAACGAAGAAACAGAGTCGTGGAGAGATTAGGTAACTTGTCCAAGTTCACCAGCTAGTAAATAGCAGAACAAAGATTTGAGTCCGTCTGGTTTTGGTGTGTCCTTTCAACTGTGAGAGCTTTCTTTAAGACCTGACCACTGGACATGGTCAATGGGATATAGTTAGTTTTACATCTACTTATCTATAGTGTCTAGGGTCCCTCTTTGGATTTCTAAAGAAATAAACTTGTTTAGTCTTTCCTCTTTATGGCTGTTCTAGACCAAAGAGTCCTTTTGATGATAAATTTAGTTTGCAAATAATTTCATCAACAAATATGTAAATCATATTAAAGATTGCACTTTCACATTCCATGTTTAGTCTTATAAATTATTCTGGTTACTGTTCTTGATTTTGACCTTGGATTTTCCATCCTTTTCCCCACCTTCAAATCTCTTTGTTTACTGAAAGTACCTGCAGCTCTGGATAGCTCTACTTTTGGGCAACAACCATCCTGAAATCCAGGTGAAATTATTTTACTCTTCTCCCGATGAACATGATCTCCTTTTTCAATATCCCCTTACAAAAATTCATAATGACTATTTGTAACTAAAATTTATCTCATTGATTTTCTACAATATCCTCTAAATATATGAGATCTACCATTTATGTCTTGAATAAGGGATTTTTTTTTTCTGTGCATAGGTATAGAAGAGCCTTGAGGGAGAGGTATATAAGAGATTAATTTTCCTACTGACTCTGGGTCAAAATCATATATAAAAAAAGCCTTGTCCCTTTTATTTGTGTTTTGGCAAAGATCCTTGAGTTAGGGAAAACATTCAGTTACCACGACAATTATAGAAATATTTATTGTAAATTGGAATGAAGACAATGAGAATAATCCTGGTCAAGGAAAATATGATAGTTTGGGTTAAAAAAAAACAAGGAACAGCTGTATGTAGAAAAATTTATGGTAATAAATGCTAAACCATTTTGGGAAGAAGAATCACATATTTTAGAGAGAGAACCACTTATACTTAAAGAGGATGTAGATTCAAAGAAAAAGTAATGAATGGAATGGGAGTATCCAGTTGCATCTTATCTTTTGCTATAATGGGAACTAAGCAGGCCAAATGAAATTAACCCTTGGGACTCAATACTCTGATGGGTTTCTTGGAATTTTTAAAAAAGGACGAGCCATATGGTAAAGAGTACCTTTGTGACAACACAGGCTTAGATGAAATTTTAAGGATTATAAATCCTCTTGTTTCATCTCATCATTTGATAAATAGCTGGCATAGGGAAGTATAAGATTGCACAAATAAATTCCTATGGTGTGTGTGTGTGTGTGTGTGTGTGTGTGCGTATTTAATATCTTCCTTGGTAGCATCAAGATTTGGCCCCTGGAAAACAGAACATGGCATTACTCCAAGACGATCATTAATCTGCCTCAGTAGGGGCCCATCCACGATTGGTCTGCTGTAGCGATCTGTTACACCATATGGAGAAGACGAAATAAGAGACTGCACATCAGAGGGACACACATCACTTGGAATTCTGGCAAAGATAAAAAACGGAAAAGAAGGAAGGAAGCATCACATATCATGTGTCTACATAACTGAGAGAGGTCAAGTAGTAATTTATATGCCATTGCTATTTCTTAGAGTCCATCATACAGAAATGGAGGGGAAAAGAGAACCAGTAGGGAAAGTGAATCAGTGTTTCTGGAGAGGTATCAAGTTAAATATCCTTTCTTTGGGATCCTTCAGGGGCCAGCTGAATGTAAGGGGACAGGACTTCTGATGGCTCTGCTACGCCCACATGCATAATGCCTGCTCTTGTGGCATGGGTGGTGCAGAGAAGGCCTGGGTGAGGTAGGAGATAAAGTCATGAGCAAGTCCCACAGTTCTTCATTGTAATGGTCCATGAATGCTCTGCACTTTTTGGGTACAGTTTTCACTCGTCGTATTCTGTAACCAAATCAAACTCATTTACTCTTTAGAGCCTGGGCCTGTCTGGGAGAGGAAGCGATGAAGCCTGAGAGTGTTCTTGGGTGATTTGGATGAGAGCAGGTGTGAGTGAATGGATACTCACCTGCAGCACTATCTAGAACCAGTCAGCTTTTAGCAGAAATGCCAGAGGCAGGGAGTTCATCTCTTGAAGCAGCAGAACAGGGCAGTAGTAGGTGAGGTTAGCAAAGTAGACACAGGACAAAAGAGAGAAAAAGATCCTATGCAGGGGGGATGGGGAGAGTTGTGTGACTTTCAATACTTACAATGGAATCTTCCCCATATATTCTGCTTTTACTTGGTGTTTTGATTATTTAATATGTGGTTTTTCCATTAGCTTTGAACACTTTTAAGACAGCAACCCAAAGGACATTTTAGTGCCACTTTCAGGACTCATCGACTAACAGGTGCTGGGAAATACCAACTTTGGAAATTGCTGCAACCAAATGCAATAGCCAGTAATGCTGTGTACATTCCTTGCACCTTTTCAAGGTAAGACTGGGCTGGGGTAGGCTCAGCTGCAGGAAAGACAGAAAGGTTTGGTGACTAGAGGGAAAAAGAAAAGAGAACAGAAAAAACCCTGCAACAGGTGAATCTCAAGGTGGTCATCCATGTTTGGGCATTACCCCTGGATAACTATGTATATATACTTTGGGTATTGATGGTCTGATAATGTTTCCCTCTCATTTGTATCTCTATATACTCTTAAAAAAAACAAACACACACAAAAAAAAAACAACAGAAGAACAACAACAACAAAAAGACAAGCCCCACCCTTCTTTGAACCTTTCAGGAGAAGGAGCTCACTCAGCAGGCAGGATCTCCGGGCTCTGGGACAGCAATTGCTTTGTGCAGGCAACAGGAAGTGAGTGCGAACAGACACCCCTCCTCCACATAAACACACACAGACTTAACCTATGGCTGAACTTCTGCCCTTGAGTGACCAGAGCCATTAGGACACAGGTCAAAAGGTTGTAGAGTGACAGAAAATGGAGCCTTATTGAATGAAAGAGAAAATGAAAAATTCTTTTATGTGCTTTGCTCTGTGGTTGTCTAGCTATTGTGATGTCATAATGGAGTCCAGAGTGGGAAAAAGAAGTCCTGATTTATCACAGTCTGAGGAAGGCAGCCGGAA